>JAUCMS010000001.1:17783789-17811465 GCA_032357445.1 Enteromius radiatus
AAGATCCTGAGCTACCCTGCTCTTAGATAGAAAGAACAATTAAACTTTTGTGTTAATTCGCTGATCACGAGTTAAGCCAACTGTTTAACATATGCTTATTGTGCTGAACGCTGGACGTATTAGACAATAGAGTGTACTTCCTGTTTTGAATTAAGGATAACAATATCTGGAGATTCATTTACATAGATTAACCAAAGAGCTAATTGAACAAAGAAGAGTGGAATCGCTTTCCTTACCTCAACAGAGAGAACAGTCCATTGTTGGGATGGCTGAGGTCCTTCACAATCTTCCTGGCCTTGGTCCAGCACCGTCTGTTGTAGATCGAGTGCAGGTCAGGGAGCTCAGTACGGATGGTATGCTCAGCTGATCGCACCACCCTCTGTAGAGCATGGTGCTGTTCCCGAACCAGGTTGAGATATTTCCCGCCAGGATGCTCTCTATGGTACAGGAACAAAAGTTCCTGAGAACCTTGGAGGGCAGTCTAAAGTCTCTCAATCGTCTGAGGTGGTAAGAGACACTGTCGGGCCTTTTTCACCATGGTGTTGATGTGACAGGACCATGACAGGTCCTGCGTGATGTGAACACAGAGGTATTTGAAGCTGTTCACTCTCTCCACTGGTCTCTCGATGATTATGGGTGTCTGGAATTCCTCTCCTAGTGCTGAAGTCCACTATCAGCTCCATTGTTTTGCTGACGTTTAGAAGGAGGTTGTTCCTCTGGCACCAGTTCTCCAGATTCCTAATTTCCTTCAGGTAGGCTGTATTGTTGTTATCAGAGATCAGGCCCACCACGATGGTGTCAGTGTATGAAACTCTGCTGCAGTCCAGTTTTCAATGTGACAATTTTTTTCTTGGAGAAATACAACCAAATATTGAAAATCTTGCAATATCCAGGACTATTCCATGCTTGTCTCTGGATCTCGAACTGATGAAACGCTGCTATCAATCAACAATAGCAGGAGGGGCTCAATTGAGAAACGGGAAAACATTTACAGAGACTATAAAACAACCACTAGTTCTGTACAGACACTGAAAACATACATTTCAGTTAAAACAACTTATACAAGTGGTTGAACCAAATGACCCCTTTAATGTCAAAAGCAATACCTAAAATCTACTATATGTCTTTAGGCTGTGGAAATAACTAGCACTTACCTTTTTTTTTTTTTTTTTTTTTTTATCCTGAGTATCAGCCGAAGCTGATAATGATCTGATGATCTCTGGATCACTGTAGAATAGGCCTTTTATGACAGTAACGACTGTGAGCATCAGTATCAAATTTATTTAGGTTGGTCCTGTCTGACCAATACCCTGTCCATGAAATATGGCATTATCAGAACTATAGATTTAGGTTTTATAGTAAATTATACTGATCAGCACAATATAATTAATTGTTTGTTTTAACAAATAAGAGAAAGAATATGAAAAAAAAAAGTTTCTGTAAACTGTAAATCCTGTTAGACTTGATCTACACCTATATACGTAGGAAGAGTTCAAGTCGAGTTATGACTTGATACTCATACATCATTAATATAGCGAACACAAAGTGAGTTAGAAAGCTAGAATTTATGTTATGTTATATGTATATGTTCTTGCATAAAAAAAAATACAAATGATTTTTTTGCTTTTTTCCTTTCAAAATAACGAACAGCTTCTAGAATAAGAGTGTCTCCAATCCTCATGAGTGAGTGACCAGAGCTCAGAACTATGGGTAGGAAAACAATGAAAAATATCAGATTTTTTACATCAATGAGTCTTATTCTTATGTCGCAGTATATATTGATGAATCTGACAGCAGTTCTGTGTTTATTCTAGATCACAATCTGACTATTGTGTTTTTTGGAAACTCTGCTGCAGTACAGTTTCAACGTGACAATTTTTTTCTTGGAGAAATACAACCAAATATTGAAAATGTTGCAATATCCAGGACTGTTCCTTTGCAGATGAAGAAATCCGGACATCACATCTCAGTGATCAATCTGATTGGTTTACATGAAACTGCACTTGATCTGGGCTCCCTCACCGGTCAACTGGTGAATGAAAATGAAATCATTGCCTTTATCTTTGTTGTGAGATTGGGACAGTTAACAGATGCTGATAAGATGGGTCTTGAGTGGCTTCAGAGAGTATTTGGTGACAGAGTTCTTCAGTTTGTGATGATTCTCTTCACCTATGAGAGCCAGGAAGAGACTGATTCTATAATAGATGATCTGAAGAAAAACTCTGCTCTGGAGCGGCTGACTAAGAAATGTGGTGGAAGATATCACACCTGCAGCAAGAACATGAACAACCAGTCAGAGAAGACAGACCTGATGAACAGGATTGAGCAACTGTTTACTGATAATAAACAGCAGAGCTACACTAGTGAGATGTATAACACTGCATTAAGAGAAAGAGAGCAAAACAGGGCATGTCAAAGTGGTAAGAATGCATATTTGGTTTAACTGATGTTATGTTGGTGCCTTGACCTTTAACACTTGTACTTGTGACAGATATTCATTTAAGTCAAGATTCATAATTTAAATTTAGCTTTTAATGAGAAAACCTACAAAGTAAATCACTTGCATATGCGACTAAATTCTCATGCTAGTCAACTAAATACTGTGTATCATTATATTGGCTTATAAATGGTTATATTATACCAGCCTTTAACAAAAAAATATTTTATGTTATTGCTTGTTTTTGTTCATTTATATATTTTATTTTATAGAAATATATTATTTTATAATATTTCTCTTTCCCTTTTCTGTTCTGTCACAAGACCAACCCACAATTATAGGAAAGACTACGGACTATAACTTGACAACAGAGACAAGACAGACATGTAGGGTAAGTGATCAGTGTAGAGTAAAAAATAGAACAAGAAAAGGAAGTTAGAAACAATTCTGTGAATGTAGACATTCAGCTTATAGAAATATATATATATATATATATATATATATATATCTATATATATATATATATATATATATATATATATATATATATATATATATATATGTTGTTCCTTATTATACAGTAGTTTCCTTTGACATATTTACTTATTCACTGGTAAATGTTCAAAGAGTATTGGGTATTTTTGCCACATTAGCTCAACAGCCCTTTTAGATTTTCTTTGTATATAAAACACTTTGTGCACTGATATTACAATACAACCAGAATTCTGGAAACCTTGAAGAGTTTTTAAAAAAAATAATTTAAAATGAAAACTAAAAGAATTGCAAATTGAGCCAATATTTTATTCACAATAGAACATAGAAAACATAAAAGTGTTTGAGAAATTATAAATTTTTAAGCAAAAAAAAAAAGAGCTAATTTCAAATTTGATGCCTGCTACAGGTCTCAAAATAGTTGTTCTTCAAACACACCTGTTGTTTATGATTAGTATAGACGGATTGAGTTATCTGAGATAATTGCGCATTCATGTGTTGGTTTAAAAGGGGATATGTATCGATAGTAGAAACAATGATCACAACCCCTTCGATTGGTTGATGAAATGTCAAAAGAGCGAGCTAAAAAAAATTCTCAAGCGGAGCAAGAGCTTTTATTAGAGGGTTGTGAAGAATTACTACGACAATGTTTTAGTGCCACCAAAAAAAGAAAAAAAAAATGTAAAACTAGATTACATTTAGATTAAATGAATTTAGGCATATTTGAATATTGTTGCATCCGAGCCGGCTGCTTCATCTTACTGGGATGAGATCTAAGAACTTGTGGAAACCGCTTAATATCAAGAATATGATATTTATTACAGGAATACACTAAAAAGGCATTTATGTGTGATTATTAGCAGAAATTATATAATGTATATTCGCGGGGTCATTTGCTTGGAAATAATATTTCATGTTTTCCATTGGATTCGTTAATAGTGTGCCACCCAAAAGCTGTAAGATTTTTCCCTTTAGAACTTTTAAAACAAAGTCTCAGCTTTCAGTTTTATATTGTGTCTTACAATAATGTGTTGTTCAAGCTCTTCACTGTTCAGATTGCTGTATAATATATATTCATTATTTGTAGCATGCCAGACACACAGAAATCGCAATAATGTTCTGCTTTGTTGCTTCTGATATAAAACTAAAAATATAAAATACAAAATGTTTGTATTTCGCTATAAAACTGCAAGATTTTAAAAGCAGAGAATATCTCCGGGTGCTCTTTATTCTTTAAAGATTTTATTCTCAAAATATTAGACTTCAATCTCGTAGTTTTAGTAATTTTTTTATTTTTTGTTTGTTTGTTTGGTGGTACTAAAACACCGTCGTAAATTTCAAATTTTAATAAAGACACCAGGCACAGCAAATGCTGCAAAAGCCAGGAGAGAGGGCTGGCAAAAAGTAGCGAACAAATTAAATGCGTTAGTGCTGCCCATGTTACATGTTTTTTCCTTTATATGATATTCTATTTATATATATATATATATCAATTGTAAATGTATATCATCGTAATTATTTTCTACAGTTTGAGATACTTTTCTTTTCCCACGTGAGTCAGTCCGCGTCAGTAATGCTCTCTAACCAATCAGATGTGACCTTGCCATTTCAACCAAACTTTTTTTGTATTTCTGTAGCAGGCATCAAATTTGAAATGAGCTCATTTAGTCAAAAAAAGTGTAAAATGTCTCTGTTTTAACATTTATGTACTATTGTAATAGTACGTAGTACATCTATGTACACATGTACTATTGTAAATAAAAATCTCGGTGCATGTGATTTGAAGGTCTTTAAGTTTTAATGTTATTGAAATTTTAAAAAAAACCTTCCAACGTTTCCAGAATTCTGGGTTGAAAATATACAGTTTTGTTCCTTTTTATTTGTCATATTCACTACTTTCCAAAGACAATGAAATGTGCACACATGATTTATTAACATGTAATGATGAAATAAAAATTTCTTGCCAACAATTAGTGAGACTGTGTAAGAAGACAAACAAAAAAAAATTTTGTAATTTATGTTAACACTGCTTTTAATTTTGCTGCATATTTCACAGGTAAATGTAAAGAAGTGTTCATTAGATGTGGCACAATTAGATAAAAACAGAAATGGAAGGAGGGATGAAATAGAGCATCTATTTCACAGGCTTCATCTTGATAACCAGCACTCATCTAAACTAAGAGCTGCAGATGTTCTTCAACTAACTACACATTCATTACAGTCTTATGAATCTTGTTCTGATCAGGACCTCATACAGAATTTCCTACAAAAAATAATAATGATGAACTACAGAGCAAGATACATTAAAACTATAGACACACAGCATGATGGACAACAAAGAAACAGTGACTCGATGAAAGATGATGGAAATGCTGATATTTTCCAAGAAATATGTTTAATTCCTGAAGAAACAAACAGGAGTGATGCTATCCACCCGATGGATGTTCAGATGGCTGTGTTTCATTGTGCTGATAGTTTCTTAAAACAGCTGATGGTGACTAAACTGTCTCAGTGTCAGTACGCTCTGCCTCTGCTTGTTCCAAATCCCTTCACACAAGAGATTGAGTTTCCTCTGTGGACATTCAGACAAATTAATAAGAGTTGGAAGATGAAAGAGACCAATAATGGAATCATCAGTATAATCCAGCCTGTTTGGAAGGCAAAGACACATATGGTGTCTTTCTTCAGGTTTGACCCATTGTCCTCATCCAAATCTCAGCTGATGACTAATCTAGTTAATGAGAGACACAACACGTTCTTCCACAGGAACTGTAAAGGCTGCAGCAGTACTAGACTACTGATGGATGGAGTGGTGGAGATCACCTGGTACTGCCCATCTGGGAAAAACACAGATAAATTCAATCAGTGTATTGCTTTCTGTAACCTTCATGGTGATGCAGGAGAACATAAGAAACAGCTGCAGATCCTCACTGAAATGGCCTCAGTCAATGTTGTTGTTTTATCACAACTTGATCCGAATGACAAGAATGCAAAACAGATTCAAAACCTGTACAGGGGCAGAAAGCCACTCATTTGTCTTTTTACTGAAGATAAATCTAAAGTATCTGAAATAAGGAAAGGAAAATACAAAATTGGAATAAAAGACAGAAATCAGTCAGATGTATCTGAAGAACTCATAAAAGCTATAAATGAATGTCTCTCAATCTCATCTCCAGAATCATCATCTATTTTTAGTCTTGAAGATGTGTCCAAATACTCAGGTATCAAAGTAGATGAGGATCATGACAATGACTGCAGCAGAGGGAAAAAAGCAGCCCAACATATGATGGCTTTACTGGAGAAAAAAAATCTGACAGAAATCAAAGAATCATTTCTGCCCTGTCAGGGGAAACTATGGCATGAGTGGTGTAAAAAGAACAAAGAACTACATCGATCTCAGGGAAATGAAATAGACATAGAAATAAAACAGAAACAAGACATGAAAAAAATTCGTGAACAGCAGTTTAAGAATGATATTGGTGATTTCATGAAGTTGTTTATTGCAGAAATTAATTCACAATCTCCAAATGAGAATATATTTTTTCTAAAATGGCTCACAATCCTCCTGGATGAATATACCTCAGCTGATCTTTCTGCTCTGCATCACAAGTACAATGAAAAGTGGTCAAATGTTTTAAAACTGAAAGAGAACAATGGCAGATTTGAGGATGAACAAACAGAACTTGAAAAGATATCAAAAGAACTTCAAGCTGCAACCTTTGGCTTGGAGCACATTCTGAGGGAGGTCGGTCAGATCTATGAATCATGTAAATCAATGAATAAGAACAAAGAAGGCCTGCCGTGTGATTTTTCTTCTCTCCCGAGATTTGCAGCAGAGATGATGATCTCTGGATTTCCACTGGAGCTGATGGATGGAGATGCTGCTCATGTTCCTGTGGTCTGGGTTACCGCTGTTCTACATGAACTCATCCAGAAACTGGGAGACCAGAAAGTCTTTGTGTTGTCAGTTTTAGGCATTCAGAGCTCAGGGAAATCCACTATGCTAAATGCCATGTTTGGGCTGCAGTTTGCTGTCAGTGCTGGCAGATGCACCAGAGGAGCTTTCATGCAGCTGGTCAGAGTGTCAGAGGAGATGAAGAAACAAATGAAGTTTGACTTTATTCTGGTTGTTGATACTGAGGGGCTTCGTACTCTAGAACTATCTGGAAGGTCAACAAGACATCAGGACAATGAAATGGCCACATTCGTTGTTGGTCTTGGCAATCTGACATTGATCAACATATTTGGAGAAAACCCATCAGAGCTGCAGGACATTCTTCAGATTGTTGTTCAGGCCTTCATGAGGATGAAGAAAGTCAGACTAAATCCCAGCTGCATGTTTGTGCATCAAAACGTTTCAGAGGTCACAGCTGGAGAGAAAAACATGGAAGGAAGAAGGCGACTGCAGCAGACGCTGGATGAAATGACAAAACTTGCTGCTAAAGATGAAGTCTTTGATGCAGAATGTTTTAATGATGTCATTACTTTTGATGTACAGGAGGATGTGAAATATTTTGAACAGCTGTGGGAGGGAAGTCCACCAATGGCACCTCCAAACCCATCCTACTGTGAAAACATCCAAGAGCTAAAAACAACTTTTTTTAACCATGCCTCTAAATCCCACGGCTTAGAGCTGACACACTTAAAAGTTCGTATTAATGATCTCTGGGAGGCTTTACTGAATGAACGATTTGTGTTCAGCTTCAAAAATGCTCTGGAAATCGCAACATACCGAAAACTGGAGACAGAATACAGCAAGTGGTCCTGGAGTCTTCGCAGAACCATGCTGGATATTGAGAACAAACTCTACAACAACATAGAAAATGAAACAATTAATGAGGTATCAGAAAGTGATCTTCAAATAAAACTAAAAGTGAAAAGGGAAGAAGTAGAAAAATCAATGTCAGATTTCTTTGAGAGAGATAAAGATAAAGATATACTGATTCAGTGGAAATCATCATTTTCCATCAAAATCATTGAGCTTCAGGAAAACATTGTGAGAGAAACTAAAAGGAAATTAAATGAGATTCTTCAGCAGCGAGATATGAAGAAAAAGATTGATGCTCAGAGGACACGCCATGAAAATATTCTCTTGGAAAAGAGCAAAGAACTTGCAATAAAACTCAAAGACAAAGCCAATGATGAAACAATCCTGGAAAAAGAGTTTGGAAAGTTTTGGAAAGATTGTGTTAATAAGATTACCACAGAAACTCCTCCCATCAAAGACATTGATGTATTACAAGATATGAAACAGTTCCTAAGTAACTATAAAAGTGTTTCTATAAATGAATGGAAAAAGAGCAGGGATATTTTCTCTGTGCGGAGTTATTCAGATTATGTACAGTTCAAGAAATCCAGTGGAATTACAGGATATGTCAAAAATGCCTTCAGGTTAGCTAAACAGAAGTTTGAGTTTAAAACCCAAATTAGAATCTTAGTCAATGACATTGCTCAACATGTAGACAACATGATCACGTTGTATAACATTGCAAAAATGGGCTACAACAAAAGCTGCATTCAAGAACTTGCAGATTATATCAAAGACAGAGTGGATGATTATGGGCAAGGCTCCAGAGACTATGTGTTTACGAAGGAATTTTACACGGATTTGATCATTTCCATCTGTAAGAGAGAAAACAAAGTAATTACTGACCAGTATACAATGTTCAGGAAAGCCAATGATCCCATTTTTTACTTTGAAAAGAAGAGCAAAGAGTACTATAGTATTTTCCAGAAATACTGTCAAGGTGCAACATCAGCTGCCATTTTTGGTGAGATCATTTGTCAGAAACTGAAAGAGCCCATTCAGAAGAGTGTCTATAAAGATACTGCCAGAGATATGAGTAATGAAATTCAAAAAAATTGTGAATCACTAAATGGAAATAGATCTAAACTAGAGAAACATGTCCTCAAGACTCTGGCAGAACTGGAGGATTTTGGCAAATACATTACATACTTCAACACTCCCAGAGACCACTTAAAGAGTTTCATCAGAGATGAAGTCAATCAGTTTATCACTGATAACTTTAAAGTCAGAGTTTGCCCCAAGATGAAGGAGAACATTAAACTTCTGCAGGAGAAAATCATGGCAGCGGCTCATCAAGCAACTAAATTGGTAAACACGACAAATGGAGATGTTCAGAAGTGGCTGAATCAATTTACACTGCAGCTCTCAGATGTGCTGATATTCTCTGTCAAAGACTTTAGTGGAATAATTCATGATGGTGTTGATGATTTCAACCTCCTTGAAGATGTGATAAGCGAAGAACTTGATTCAGTATCATCTGAAATACAGCATAACTTCAGTAAAAAGACATTTCCAGTAAATCTGGAACATAAAGACAGACCAGATGAGATTCTGATCGATCATCTCTGTCAGTGCTGCTGGGTTCAGTGTCCGTTCTGTGCAGCCACCTGCACCAACACTGTGGAAAACCATACTGGAGATCACGGTGTTCCCTTCCATCGAGTGGATGGACTCACTGGTAGCTGTTATGATGAAACAGAGAGTCTCAGTGCAGATTTTTGCACAACTTTAGTGAGAACTAGTAAAATGTTCTATACAGGCCAGTGGTTCCAGTGCAGAGAATACAGAAACGCAGGAAATGTTTATGCAGAGTGGAGCATTACCCCTGACTTCTCTGAGCTGCCGTATTGGAAGTGGTTTGTGTTCAGATTCCAGAAAGATCTGGAAGAATACTTTGAAAAGACATTTCACATGTGGGATGAGCTTTCATATGAATGGAGCCAATATTCAAAAGAGCAAGCTATCGAGAGCTTGGATGAATACATCTAAGTGAAAAATGAAAATGATTTGCATGTAAATGTTTCATTCATAGACCACAGTTTGAAACAAGTCTGTGAAATTTAGTTTCATTTAGTTAAATTTATTTTTTATTTTTTTTGTCAGTTGTGAGTTGTGATTTTTTTTAATCTATAAATTACGTCTATTTTAGATTTAAATTATATATATAGAAATGCAGTGGCGGCTGGTGGCAAATTTTCTAGGTGTTTATTTCACACTAATAATGATAAAAAATCGTAATATAAGTTACGATTTTTCACTGACTGTAATCGTCTTTACCTCCATTGCAATCTTCATCCATCAAAACTTCACTGGTAATGCTGTGTTCCAGGCAACCAGTGAAGTGCTCTGGAACGGCAGTCAAACTCATACTAGATCAATGTACTCCATGTTCTGAGTTTTGACGTCCCATAGCCCGCGAAACAACAATGGCTGTCCCTACAAATGCTGTGTTTATGCAAGTAGTACACCAAAATGAAAGGTATAACAGCTTGCCTTATGCACCACTTTCCTCACATTTTACTAACATTTCCCTCAAATAAGCAAGAAAAGCACCTGGTCTGTTTACATCTAGCTACCACAATTCCTTGCACTTAGGCAATTTGGCGTGACTTGTCTGGAATGCTGCAAAGTCATGAGTTGTCATTTGAAGTCGTGAGTTACAGGCTCAAAAACCTGCCTGGAACGCAGCATAAGTTACTGGTCTGCTTCCTTGAGAGGGACTTATTCAACCCATGCAGACTAGTCCATATTTCTTTGTTCCAACCAATCACTGCAGCCATTAAGGTCACGCATGATGACAAAAGCACATTAGTGCTAGCCCTCCTGGAACTTGTAGAGATTGCATTGCAGTGCCTGCAGTTTGGAAAAAAAAAATCTTTGTATGAAAGTCAATAGGAACACTCGGGGCGATTTCCAGTCTGACAGAAATAGACCAAAAAGGGGTGGTACTACACAGAATGTTACTCGATGCTGATTGGACTATATGTCCATAGGCAGACAAACAGTAGAAGTGACTGAAGTGACTAAGTAGGCTGTAAATAAAGTAAGTGAAGGAGGCTAAAGAAGAGAGAAAGCTCTAAAACACTGTGATTAAATGTGAAAGAAAAAAATCCCTTCCTTTCGCACTTTATTGGTGTCGCCTAATCGCCCTAATGGAAAAAGTGCCCCGTTGATTTTTTTTGTTCTGTATTTCATCATTTCAGTCTTTACTATCATTTTTCAAAACTGTGTGATGTGTGCTGAAGAAGTTCCATGACACAGTTCTGTTAGCTACTGTACTAAAGACTTTAAAAGTTGTATAAAAAAATAATAGTAATTGTTTAAAACATTATTTTATGAATTATTTTATTTTTAATTGATTAAAACATTATTTTATGAATGGGATATATGTACATGACTGTATTTATTATTTTATGTAAAAATTAATACATGTTTTTTTAAAGTTGATTTAACAACAGCTGCTTGACAATGTACTGCAGAGCTATTGTACTGATTATGGACCCTTTTCAGGATTCTAGCAGAGTAAACTTATAAAGCTTCTAACAAAAGATACAATGGTGATAAAATATAAAAATAATGGTAGAACTTCTGTGATGTCATTACTCTATCATAGTCAATAAATGAGGTTTCTTTTGACTTTCTTAATAAATGAACTTAATAAATCTTGAGCTTAATAAATGTGTTTTTATTTTTCTCTAGAGAATCTAAGAAACATACCAGTAATTTTAGGAGTTGATGTGAATATTGTAACGTTGTCTGTCTGGTCTTGTTCCATGTCTTGTCTTTCTGTTTTGGTTTCTCACCTGTCTTGTCCTTATTTGGAGTTCCTGTCTTGTGATTATTAGTTTATTTGTTCCCAGCCGTGTCTCACAGGTGTTCCCAGTTTCACTCTTGTTTCTTTGTCTTTTGAATTATACCTGGTTGGTCGAGGTTTTTTTTTAATAAAATGAAAACTAAAAGACTTTCAAATGACATGAGCCAACATTTTGTTCACAATAGAACAAAGACAACATCAGTGTTTAAACTTGTTACAAATGTATCCACTTAATTACTACAGATCTCAAAAAAGTTGGCACAGGGGCAACAGAGGGCTGGAAAAGCAAGACATTTTGAAAAGATTCAACAGGGAGAACATCAAACAACTAATTCAGTTAACTGACATCAGGTCTGTAAGATAAAAGGGATGCTCTCTCATTGGCTGTAGGTAATCGCCGATGTTATTCAGTCACAATATATTTCACAGTTTGATTTTGAAACGCCGGCAGGTCCAGATATTTAGCATCGGCGACTCATCTGTGATTCTCTTAGATTGCGTCTTTGATAGTTGTCACTCACATGAACGAGCACCGATTTGCCCATGATTCCGGGCATTTGTCTGTGAGTTCTTAAAATCTGGGCTAAAATTATGCAGTCTGAACTCGGCATTAGGGTAGTGGTTTTCAGACTTGTTCCTGGAGACCCACAGCTCTGCAAATTTTGCATGTGTCCTTAATTTACACACCTGATTCAGATCATCAGCTAATTAGGAAAGAGCTCCATGAACAAATGAGTGTATTAGATAAAGGAGAAATCCAAAATGTGCAGAGCAGTGGGTCCTGAGGAATTAAAAGGATTGAAAACCACTGTCTTTTGTCTCTTGCGTCTTTTGACAGTTCTTTGGTTTTTGCCTTGTTGCTACTTAGACTTTGGCTGATTGGGGGGTGCACAGGTGCCTTTATGACAGCTAACGACCTCAAACAGGTGCTACTAATTTAGAATCATGCGCTGGAGTGTAGCTGGACTATTTAAAAGCAAAATAACGCGTCTTTGAGACTCAGAAATCTGGCTGATTGTCACGAGAGAGACGCGAAGAGGCAGTCGGATTCATAAGCAGATTTTTTTAATGAAAAGCAGAGTAGTACAGGCAAGGTCAAAACAGGAGGCAGACAGGAATGGAGGAGACAGGGCGAGAGAATGGTCAGTGTCCAGGCGAGGTTCGGTAACAATACACAATCCAATGGGCTAGGCTGAGGCGTAGATCAAAGGGAGGCAAGGGTCGGCAACGATAGATCCAGGAAGTACTAAAACACAGGGAAACACGAATGGAAACTGACAGGGCGACAGTGCAATGGACCGTGAGAATTAGACAAAGACTTCCGGGTTATATACAGAGGAAACTGGGTCAATGGGTGGAGCTAGACAATGAGTTGCTATAGTAACAGATGAGCGAGGCAGAGACATGAATGAACACACGTGACAACATAGAAACATGAATGAGACTCCTGGATGACAACAAAACGAGTTCGTGAGAGTGAGTCTAGGCATGAAAACAGGGGAAAACACACATAATACCTGATGCTGGAGTGCCAGCCAGAGAGCTGGGCTGACACGTCCAGCTGAACATGACACTGATAAGCAAGTGATCAAATATTTATTTGACACAGTAATTCCCAAATAAATTGTTAAATAATTCATACAATGTGATTTCCGAATTTCTTTTTAGATTTTGTCTCTCACGGTGGAAATACACCTGTGCTGAAAATTGTAGACCCCTCCATGATTTCTAAGAAAGAGAACTTGCAAAATCACAGGGTTATCAAATACTCATTGACCTCATATATATATATATATATATATATATGTACATATACCATTTATGGAGCAGTAATATATAACTTAATTTTATATATAGTTTTTGCTGCTGGAAAAACCTGAGTGGTTCATTCAGAACATTTATTCTGATCCGCAGACACAAGTGAAACGTATAAACTGTAAGAACCATAACAATTGCACTAATTGTAATAAATTAATGGCATTTTTAGATTTTAATAGATAAAGGGTCCTTATATCAGTAATTCTTGTCATGTAGATTTCCTGATATGTTTCAGGCAGATTGGTCAAACTAATGTTATTGACTAATTCATTTTCAATGAGTGGGATTTCTGTAAAAAAAAAATCTTTTATGACTTTAATTTCATAAACTGTTTATTTATTTAATTTATTTTAATTTAACCTTTTTTTTGACACTCAGTTTAGGTTTAGGTTTACACACACACACATACATATATAGAGAGACAGAAAGACAAAGACTGACTATATTTGTCATGTAGTAATCTACACAGTGTAACTACCCAGGCTGTGGTTAAACTTAACTGCAGACCTAAACAAAACCATACGTTCCACTGGTTGGTCACATGGGCATTCAACAGCCAATGTCACCTTTTGAGACTGGAGATTATTTGTGTTCTCACAGTTGTCTGAAGCTCAAATAGAAACAGCAGCATTACATGTTTTTGTTTGTTTGTTTATATATACTAAGCATTTAGTGTCAAAGTGCTTGAGTAATGTTTAAATGCATGTAAAGCTCTTTTGCACAAGTCTATATTGATTTGAAATAGTTATTAAACTTTGTATGTAAATGTTTATGAGTCTGTCTTGACCTTTCTGTTCTTGTTCTTGGTGAGTAGAGAGAAAAACAGTGACACCACATGGCTTCCACCAGAATTTACAGATTATTAAATTTATTCATGAAATTCAAATTACATTAATAATACTGTAAAATGATATTTAGGTCTCTCTGTACAGTAAAAGAGTGTAATTTGTTATTTGTATGCAAGACGGCTTGTATGTGTTATTTCTGAACTAAATATGCACATAAATGAGCAGCAGAGGGCAGCAGAGGATGTAGTTCCAGCTGTTCCTTATTTGAAATTTCAAAAACGTCAATATACTGCACAAAACAATTAGTTAATAGATTTCTTTTTTTGTTGTTGTTGAAACTGTTTTGTTGAAGCATTTCCTTACTGAACTTGTGCTGTGTGTGTTAGTGCATGTTTCACAAACTAAAAAAAAAACATTGCCACTTTGCAACATTTTTCAAGTGTCAATGATAGTCACAGTTAAACATGGCGAGAATGCAGATCTTCCAGTGGTGTCTCAGTTTGACGTGCAGAGAAACTGAAAGAGGACAGAGAGAAACAAAGGAGTCAATGATACACCCTGTTCATGAATTTGACATTCAAATTTCACTCATATTTCTTGTTTGGTTTTGTGTGTTTCCTTTTTGTTCAAATCAGACTGAACTCTTTGCCACACTTTGTTGTACGCCTATTTATTTTCATTATCTGCATATTAAAAAGAGCCTCAGTGAAATAACTAATATAAATGATATTATAAAACTCATAAAACACACCTTGTTTTAAGAATAACCTTTTCTATAAATCCAAGCAAATTAAATATGAATGAACCCCTTCTTTAAAAACCTCATGAAAACAATTAACCTTACACATTTATTATGACTTCGACTACTGAGAACCCTGAAAATTTGAAAAGAAAGGCAGGTACGTGATGATGTACATATCAAACACTTCAGGCCACCATGATCAGTTTGTTTTTGAAATAAAATTCTGTTTACACATAATGCATCATACTTCCTGAACATTTTGACTTTGAAACTTTCATGATCCATAAAAGAAAGTAATTTGTGTTTTCTTATTTGCATTAATCCTGGGTTGTTTTGCTTTATTTAAAGCATTAGGGACACATCCAACTCTGAAGGAAATGAACACTAGAGGCAGTTAAACTCCAACATTACTTTTCAAACAAATTTACAGAGTTTCGATTAATAAAGCGTAATTTTTGCACTGTTACTATTATATTTTGTTATTATGACAAAACAATATTAATTTGCTGGAAGATTTGAAAACTGATGCTTATGAACACAAGCATCACATATCCATCTTCATATCAATGGGTTCTCATAGACGGTAGGTTTGTTCAGTAGCTCAGAGTACAGAGATTCTAGTTTGAATCCTGTGTAACTACGGTTTGACAAAATGGATAAAATCTGGATAAAACGAAGTTGAAATGACACAGCTGAGTCAACAAATGCCTTTTTATGTCAGTTTTGCATTTTTTAACACTATCAGGTTGGCTTAGGGTTGATTTGATG
Organism: Enteromius radiatus; assembly: GCA_032357445.1. Taxonomy (NCBI): domain Eukaryota; kingdom Metazoa; phylum Chordata; class Actinopteri; order Cypriniformes; family Cyprinidae; genus Enteromius; species Enteromius radiatus. The sequence goes on from JAUCMS010000001.1 coordinate 17,799,456, forward strand.
TGTTGGGCATATTTTCAACAAATAAGGGTGACCATACTGTATGCCATTTTTATAGGATGTGTCCAGGCCATGCTTTAAAGATGCTCTTGAGGTACTTTAAATAAAAGATTTATTGAAACCTTGGCCAGGATACGTCTTTTACTTTTCTACTTTTAGCAACATTTCACCGATATTTAAATTCTGAAGCACTGAAAAATCAACATTATAAAAATGTGAGACATTTTAGTGGACATATCTTTTTGAACCTGCGGTGAAATGTACAGTGAGGTACATAAAAACTGCGTTGCACAAGCTACATATTTTCGAGACCAGGTTGCCAGAAACATCTCCAGGAACCTGCGAAACAGCACATTCCTGACCTTCTGGCTTCTAAAACAACAGCTGAGGAATTGAGAGGAAAATTCTGGGAATGCAATCATTCACCAAAATGAAAGACTATCTATAATGACTTGTTCTACTGAAAAAAATATGAAAAAGGAGATATCTAACAATACTAGTTTGAATGCATACAATTTATAGTAATGACATCAGGGCACAACAATGATCAGGTATTTTTATGATTTTTCAGTTTACACAAAACATGCCATAATTCCCACACGTCACTTTAAATCTGCTATGATCCATGTGAAAACATATCACGTAGTTTTGTGTTCGTATTTGCACTTGGCCTGCTTTGTTGTGGTTCTCACCTGCTTCATTTAAACTAGTTTTAACAACAAATGTTTAGACATTGTCAAGACATTAACCATACAGGGCTGATCTACAGATTGTGTTTGAGGGTAAAAAGTCCTTTCCCTGGCTCTCCCTGTCTCCTCTGGTCTTTATGAAGGTCACAGAGGGCACCCCCTTGCCCCGCTAAGGGAAGTGGGCATCAGAATCCTCAACTTCATCTTGATGACTGGCTTATTCTGGCCCAGTCATGACAGAAGTTGTGCAAACATAGGGACTTGGTGCTCCAGCACCTCAGCCAGTTGGGGCTTCAAGTCAACTGGAAAAAGAACAAGCTCTCCCCTGTGCAAAGAATCTCTTTTCTCAGTGTGTAGATGCAGCATTGGCGTTGCTGTGTCCCGTAAGAGCATTATTCATATATGTGGACCGCACCTAGAGCTTCAGAAGCTCTGAGCAGCTCTTTTCTCTTGACTGAGGTCAGCAGAAAGGGAAGACTGTCTCCAAGTGGAGGTTGGCCCACTGGATTGTGGACACCATTATCCAGACACACCAAGCTCAGGGTGAGCCGTGCCCCCTAGGGGTGAAAGCCCACTTCACTCTTGTTTACGCTCTTGTGCACGGCGCTTCTCTGGCAGATATTCAAGAACAGAAATGGAACTTTCCCTGAGGAGTATAACAGCAGTTTCACACTGCATGTGTCAGCAGGGCGGAAGCAGAGCAGAAGCGGACAAGCACCTTATTTCTGTCGTATTTTCCAGCAATCTTCTCTGAACTGTGCCATGTGCTTTGATTTATGTCATTGCCAGCATACTTTATTATGTGACTGTCTATATTATAGTTTACACAATACACTTGAGGATGTATATACACAGCAAAATCCCCGGTGTTAAATGAACACTCCCAAGTGTCTATATGTGTCCACACTATAGAGTGTTAAAAACACTGAAGCAGTGTTAAAGTTAGCAAGATGATGATGAGGTGATTAATTAAGTGATGATTGACCATTATTGAAGACACCTAGAGGCATTTGTTAGCTTTAAGATTAGTTTTTCAATTCAGTTATTCAATCCAAATAGACAAAAGAAATTTGTCTTGGTTCTCAAAGCGTAACCTATTCAATCTAGCATCTGCATCTTCGGTTGCATGGCAAAATGTAGTATTTCTTATACAAAATGTTAGAAGGGTCAGACATATTTTTTCCTGACAGGCTCTGCTATTGTTTTCATATATACATACTGAAAACATATTGTTTTTCATATTATTTTTGTGTAGTCTTACGATTGTGTGTGGATGTTTCATGTTTGTCTTCACAAGTAACACATAAGAGAATGTTCTCAATTTTAAGGTTTTTAATGTCACTATAGAAATAATTTTTCAATTGCTGTTGTTTGTGGCGTAATAACACATGTTGGACGAATTCTGATCACTGAAACCTAAGTACAAGTAAAATAAACTCTATTCCTTTTATTACTTTATTCGCTTCTTCTCTTCACTTTGCTAAGTCATCTTCTTGGCTGACAAAAAAACTAAAAGATTTGAAAAAATCTAACAATGTTCCAATAATTCCACACATTTTATGATTCACTTTTTTAGAGTAATTTTCATTCACTGAAGTGTGTTTCTCTTTGGTAATTAAAACTAGCCAGTCTATTTCTTGCACATATGCAAACATATTGGGGATAATATTTCCAGTTATTTGCTGTTCTATCAAGTTTGCAGGGAAAAGGAGAAAGAAAGCTTCAGATATAAGCATGGAGACCTTTCTCTGAAATGTGAAAGAATGGCCAGAAGTAACAGTTATCAGGGAACTCTCCAAAGACTAGAGAAATCTGTGATCCAGACATGTGAAGGCTGAAGTGGAGCTGAGATTAGATTTATTGTCCTAAAAATAATGTTTAGATGAAAAAGAGCAAGCATGGGGGGGACTACAGTCTCTCACCATGATGGAAAACAAGTGGGCAAAAGAAGAAGACACTAGGGTCAATGCTTAAGTTAATTCAGGTTTGACATGAAAGCCATGGACAAAACCATGTTGTGCCCATCCCTAAAGTCCATTTCATGCCAAATTGGTCCCTTTAAGTAAAGTTGACTGGGGAGATGACTCTCCACTGAAAGTTGCGAAAGTTATGCAATGTGTAAAGGAATTGAAAAAAACAGCCAAAGTTGTGCATGAAGTTGTAATTTGAAATTCTCCAGTGATGAGAGGATTTTTAGGTTGGATTCTGGTAATCATAGTGTATAGTGTAGTCAATTTATGTGTGACATGAATGCACCCTAACATATTCTATTTAGAGTATTTATGTATGTAGGCAACACTAAAAGAAACTGAAAAACTACTTTATTTATTTATTTATTTATTTGTATTATTATTTTATTATGGTTGCGCATATAGTGCATAACTATTGTATAATTGCTTAGCCTAGTGTATAGATTTTTCTTTTTTTAATACTAGTTAACACTCCTGTTACGCTTCTAATAATGCACTGTTGTACTTCGACTTTTGATGTAGTTCCATTATATACCAGCAGGGTTTAAGGACAACTGGAACCATAACACAATCTCCAGAGGATATGACGTACATTTGACATAATCACCGATGTAATTCTTTTATCTATAGCCTATTTTTACTTGTTTTGGTGAGTCGTGCAAATGCAACAAATAATAACAACAACAATAATATAAAGAATATCTATAAATAAATTAATGATACAAAACTAAAACTAATTCAAACAAAGCTCAATATGACAACTTTCGCTGGCTGCATTGAAAGTCCAGAAAATCAAGACTTAGATTTGGGCATACACCATTGAATGGAAATTTATATAGAATGAAACAACATCAAACAGGGAAATGTCCACTGTGGTCAAGAAGAAACAGTGAATCATATTTTAATGGAATGTTTAAGGTATAGTATTGAAAGGAGAGTATTGGAAGTTAAATTTGAAAAAAATTGGGATGAATTTTAAAGTGATAGATATTTTAAGAAGGAATTCTTATGATGATTGTATACAATTTTTGATGGTATTTATTAATATGACTAAATTCGTCAATAGGATATAGATTTAGAACAATCATGTGTACTTTGCCCACACTCCTAACCAGTAGATGGCGGTAATGCATCTTAAAGTTGTATGCCAACCGCCAATAAAACCTAAAAAAGAAAGAAAGAAAGAAAGTCCGGTGTTCCGGTGAATTCAGTTCCCCTGTTTCCCCATCACAGCGCATGCGCAATTTCGCAGTGTTGCCAAATCCGTGGTTTTCCCGCGATATTTTTAAGTAGCAATTGTACGTTCTTTTTGTTTTTTACCTGGCAACCCATGCGCTGTGAAGGGGAAACAGGGGAAACAGGGGAACTGAATTCACCGGAACAACACCGGAAATGTGAAAAAGGAGATACCTTCAGTTGCGTACAATATATTATTGATTAACCATGATCATAAGGTATGTTTATGGTTTTCTGTTTACCCCAAACACGTCAGACTAACATTTTTGACTTTGAACCTGTCGCGTTCCGCGTAAAAAAGACTATGCGTGCTCGTATTTACGCATGGCTTGTTTTGTTTTGTTTTCCTCCCGTAGCGTCGTTATGAATAGGCCTACATTACACAACAATTATTTAACTAAAATAACTATATGGGACAATTTTTAATTATTTGATTTATTATTTGAATGTTAGCAGTTAATTTTTGCATTTTGAATTACTGTATTTTATTTGTTTGGCAGTAATTAAATCTTACATTTAGTTTAAAGTGCTCAAGGTTTTACCACCAGGATAAGATGGGTTAAGATGCCCACTTGAGAACATGTACTACTAAATTATAACATATTTGGAGATTTCCATTACCCCACATGTGCAAAGTTTGGTGCAGAAGGAAAATGAAATAATAGTATTTACATTTGCCATTTACAACAGTAATCTTAATATGTAAATTGAATACTAATTTTAATGCTGTATAAGTTGCAAAATGAAAATGTATAACCCAAAATCTGATATGTGGAACATGTCCAAGCAGAAATAGCAAAATAGCATGAAAAAAAAATTGCATGTCCGAAATACATTTAAACTAACAGTTAGGACACTTATGATTGCATTTTCATCATGACGCCGTGGGATATTTGTAGCAAAATTCAATGCGTCAGCTCGTGGAGCGTGAAGAGAGAAATAGGGGTGTGAAAAAGGAGATACTTTCAGTTGCGTACATGTTATTGATTAACCATGATCATCAGGTATATTTATGGTTTTCTGTTTACCCCAAACACGTCAGACTCACATTTTTGACTTTGAACCTGTCGCGATCCGCGTAAAAAAGACTATGGGTGCTCGTATTTACGCCTGGCTTGTTTTGTTTTGTTTTCCTCCCGTAGCGTCGTTATGAATATGCCTACATTACACAACAATTATTTAACTAAAATAACTGTATATGGGACAGTTTCTAATTATTTGATTTATTATTTGAATGTTAGCAGTTAATTTTTGCATTTTGAATTGCTGTATTTTGCGAGCGTGAAGAGAGAAATAGTGGTGTACGCGTATGTACTACAAAATGTACCTCGAGCAGCATTATAAAAACACTGCCATACATTTAACCCTGACTGATGTAGTGCGAAACTTTTCATTTCTTAATCAACCATGTTCAACACATACTCACAGCATTATTCTAGGATAACAAGTTGTATATATATGAGTTGGAAAATGTGTGCTAATTTGTACATATTCGTACAAATGATTTCATTCTAGTTAAAACAAAAAGTGTCCATGTAAACATGGCTAGTGGTTAAGTGAGCATAAGGAGTCATTTTCACACATGAATTCGCTAAACCACGCCCGTTAACCGCCACAGGCCAATCGTGGCTTAGCAACCGCACAGGAGTTCTGTCAAGCTTTAGAGCGAGGGAAACATCCCGAAGGGTTGTGCGCATGGATTGTACAAATCTGACACCTGGTATCCTAAATGTTTGTATGGGGTGGTGGAATTTTTTTCTCTTTGCGAAACCTAAAACACAAGAGGAATGCAGTGTGTGGAACAAGCATTGTGGGAGGTCGTCATTCATAAGTTTTAGGCTAAAGCTAAGTTTTAGCGCTAAATATATAAACTTATAGGCTTCAGCTTCAATTTTGATAAAATTATTTTGTAATCGGTTGCATATCATGTCGTGGATATACCCTTTGAATGCATGCAGTCTTTTGTCTTGCTCTCTCAGATATCTCACCTGTTCACCAAAAATGACCAATTATCTCCTCAAATCTCTCGAATTACAACTTGCAAGCTCTTCAGCAAAATAATTTTTTATTATTAGTATTATTAGTATTTTTTTAATAATTAATGCTGGTGGATCATGGCATTAATTTTGAAGCTCCTTAAATAAGCAACGGCCGTATATGCGTGTCGACAACAGTGTCTTGGCTGACGTCTGACTCGATGTATGACACAGCTTATGGCCAATTTCCACCAGCATTACCAAGCTTGGAAAAGCCAGGATAAATGTTTAAAAAACATTCATCTGAAAGAAGAAAGTCATATACACCTGGCTTCTGGCTGAGTAGGTTATGATGTAATTTTCATTTTTGGGTAATCTATTTAAATTAAGAATGATAATGAGCAATGTGTTTTTTGTTTAGAAGACTATTGATACAGTATGGGGAGAATAAACACTATTTACATATGTAATAATTGTGTAACTCTCATTCATTTGAAACAAGGTATAAAAAGAATTGGTATGGGTTTCACAAATGTCATTCTAAATAATCAGTATCAGTTCCCCAAAAAATATCTGTGAATTTTGCATAAGAATTAAACAACTTTACATGTGTTTTTTTTTCTTCTTTTTCTTTTTAAGTGATACAGGTAAAGTTGTATTGTCAGAATTTCCCATGATACTTTTAATTTGTGCAGCTGGTAAACAAAGGCACTCTCTAAAAACACCATCTGGCTTTTTTTCAGAAAATTTCTAAGTAGCTTGGTCTAAGTCCTCAGGTCATCATGTGATCATCTCAGACCAGCTTATTGCAAGTATGGTATTCTACTGGTTTAGCAACAGGAAATTAATATTATTCTGTTTCTACAGTTTCTACTTCGTCAGTGTGTCTGCAGTGCTGATAAACAAAGGTGAGCATCTGAATTACATATTTAATATACATCTAAAACATTTACTGGATTGTAATATTTCTAGATTTCTTCTGGTTTTATTATGTTTATAACCTTGAAAAAGGTTTAAACAAGTTAATATTTGTTTTATAATTTGTAGCAAAATGTGTCAAATATGTTTGTATTAATTTTTTTTTGGCATGAATTCCCAAATAATCTGGCATTCACAGAGACAAGCACATGTATGAATAAAGTCTGTGTGATTTCAGTGTCTCTGCTGCAGGTCACTGGTGTTATCGGCAGATCTGTTCTCCTGCCGTGTTTTTCAACTAAACATGATCTTAAACTTCAAGATCTTGATGTGTTTTGGAGACACAATGGCAGCAAGATTGTGTTTGATATAATCAAGGGTAAAGGTTCAGCAGAGCAACAGGACCCACGGTACAAGAACAGAACTGAAGCTTTCTTTGATGGGTATCTGAGTGGAAACTTCTCCATCAAACTCAACAATCTTCAACACACTGATGCTGGAAAATACACCTGTCTAATCTCACTCTCATATGAACATAAGACTGTGGAGCTGATCATCAACGGTGTGTATTAAAGGTTGATTAATAAATAAAAGTGCTTGTAATGTTCTGGGCTGCATTCTCTGATAACGCTGTCTCTTAGCGAGCTACGAAGACTGAAAAGGTACACCTTAACTACAGTTATACCTTTCCTACGTGTGTTCTCCGAACTATACCTTAGGATGTTGCTTAAGGTAAACATTCTTAAGTGCGACCTTAGCAGGTGCTGTCCATGCTGGAGGTGCTGAATAATTTGATATTGATGCTTCGATGATCGATTATGGGCTCTTTCCTTCACAGCGGTATAGGTAAAGTATTGAGAAAACAATGTTCTTTATAAAGAAGCGTTTTAGAAATAGTACAAACTGCATTTATTGGGACTCATTGAAATATGTACATGCAGAAATAAATACGTGTATGTGTTTATAATTTAGCAAGTACGCGATCCCACACCCTCACTGCCATAAGTGTGTTAATGTTCTCCACAATGTATGCCGATTACCAACCAGCCGTATCACATTATTGGTGTAAATCGCTCATTCGTGTAATTGGATGATTTCCTCAATAAAAGCGCAAACATGAGAGACATACTGACATTTACTATGTTGGGGAAAAAAGAGCACCAAAAGAGATCGCCCAGTTTCACTGCTTCCGAAATGTTTATAATGCTGGATGAGGTGGAACACCACAAAGGTGTATTATTCGCTAGTTTCCGCACAACGGTCTCCAGCCAAACAACAAAAAAAATTGTCAGGGTCTGGTTCCTGCCCATTGAGACAGTGGGAAGTGATCCGTAAAACATGACAAGCGCTGTCATAGCTATAAAGTTTGTGTAAACTCGTCTTAAGCCTTTTTTGTCAAATGGTTCGCAAACTGATGTGCCTTAGGATAGTAATTAAAGAAGCCATACACTGAGTGTAGGCTATAACAACTTAATGTGTACAATTTAAAAGTTAAGTAAACATTTTAATTTAATACTAAACCAGATTTTATATTAAATGTTCATTTAACATTTTCTATGTGTAGTTAAACTGTAAAAAAAAGTTTTTTTGTGTATTGGTGGTCACTAGCGGTATGAACCGTCAGCAGCGATAAGGTATAGCTAAGAGCGCTCCAGACCAACCTTACGAACGTATGACTTACAGAAGGTATACTTAACTAAGAAGGTTTCGGAAAACACGCATTAACGATAAGGTACTTCTTAGGGTACAACTTAAGAACAACGTAGTGTTAAGGTGGTTTTGGAGAACGCAGCCCTGTTTAGTTTGAATGCTGATATATAAACATTACAGACAGCTCTGTTGCATTTTTCATATTGCAGTAATAATTTTTCTTTCTTTCTTTCTTTCTTCAGGAAATAAAACCAAATCAGCTGATCAAGGAAACCAAAAACCAGACACAGAAACAGAAGCAGAAGCAGAACCATCTTTGCTCTGGGTTTACATCACAGTATCTTTATTAATCTTGCTTATTGTGCTTATAGCCTGTTTCTATGCCTTTAGGAAAAAAATTGAAGCTGCTTTATTCTCTCGCGTCATGACTGAAGATAAAGAACAGCCACAAACAAATGTGTAAAACATTCATTTTACCTAAATTGTTACAGCTTTCATTGTTTCATTCTGAGACAGTGTAATGTTCTCTTCTTATTCTTGCTGTTAGCACAGCATTGCACGTATTATATAATAATGAGATCTTAAACAAGAAACGAAATTGAAAGATGAACGATTCTGTTAATGTGTTAGTGCCTTAACAATTCTGTTTCTGTACCACATGTTTTCCTTTCTTTTTTGTGTTTGCAAATTTTAAATATATTTTGTATTTTTAATTAATATTCTGATTTATTAACTCCTGATCCTTTTGCTGGATATAAACATGAGCATGATACTCGACTATTCCTGCAGTTCTACCGGGTAACTGTATTGTACAAAGTGTATTTCCCTGTTGTTTTAAATCTAAAATAAGTAAATAAACTGAGTATTGTTTTATAGATTTAGTGGCATCTTTCTTGTGGGTGATAATGTGTACACAGCAAAATCCCTGGTGCTAAATGAACACTCCCAAGTGTCTATATGTATCCACACTATAGAGTGTTAAAACTAAATAAAAGAAAATCACAGCTTTTATGTTACCCTATAAGTGATCAGTGTTTCGTTTAGTTCGGCTCTTGCTCCTTGACCTCCAATATTATGAAGCTGCAGACCCGGACACGCAACTGTTCAAAGTGCCCTCTGCTGTTTGGATAAACATTTGTTTAGTAGCGTGTGTACCGTAGTAATATAATAATTTCCAACATTATGAGATTTTTGCAAGTAATAACATCAGACAAGGTTATTCATTTTATTAAAGCAATTCCTGAAAATTACAATTTTTTTGCATAGATCAATGTGACATATAATTACACCAATAAACGAATATCCTTTGAAACAAATATTTTAGTGTTTAATTATAGTTTAGACCTATAGTTGGACGAAATTTAGTTATTTAATAAGTAATATACTAACCCAGTTTTTTTTTTTTTTTTTCAAATTTTTTCTGCATTGTTTACAGCTCAATGACTTGCAGGACCTCATGAAAAAGAATACAAAAATAACGTTTGGTGTGAGAAAATGACTGAAAGCACTATCATTTTGTATGCAACTATATGGGATGTTCATCCCCTAACTCAATATTAAAGAATGTGATAAATCCTTAATAATTAGGAAAACTAAATGAATATGAAAATATTTAAGTAACTGAACAATTTCTATTTACAAATACAAGTAATAAAAATAAACCAGACTTAATTCATTAAATCATAACCTATGTGTAATATTTTATATTGTTTTTTGGGGAAATTGTTATTGTGTTGCACCAGCAAAGGATTGAGTTAAAGCGGGGTTCCTGAAAAACCCGGAAGTGAGAGAGCATCTGTAAGCAGTTGCTCTTTGTTCTTATTAAAACCGAGGATACACAAACTGTCTTTTATCTGTATTTTACCCGCCGAGTTGAAATCTATCATCAACTTAATTGAGGTTAAGTAATCACCCAATCAGCAGGTGGTACTGTCTGAAAAATGGACAGGTCTGGAAGTGCAGTTCTGAGCGTGTAGGTCTGCAGGTGTGGTTGGGACTTTGGGTCTGCAGTTTCATACTACTCACTTGACCCCTTATCATTTTTAACATTTAATCCCAAAAGAAAAGCTTCAATTTAGACACAGACATGAGGAATCAGCATGAGAATAACAACAATGGTGACCATCAAAAAAGAAAGTTGTAACCAATCAAAACTCATTCATGGCTCCCGTCATGCATTGCAGCATGAATAAATTATGAGCAGAATTGTCTTTGTAACTTCTTTTATTTTGAATATACTTTTGTCACCATCATTAAAATTCATACTCTGATTCTTGATGTTTGTGTGTGTCAGGCTTTCTGTTAAATAATTTTTTTCTCAGTCAAAAGAACGTGAAAGATATTCAGTCAAAATTTGCAAGAAAAGGAAAATTAATGTGTAATCACAAAAACGTTGTAGTTTATACAGAAAAGTGAAACACAGATTATACATTTCAGTGATTCAGCTTAAATAATGGTTTGATTTGAATATAACCATTGTCTGTCTTTTATAACTCAGTTACAGCAGTTAAACAAAATGTAATGCTAAAAAGTCAAGGGTCAAGAGCCCAACTAAAGTGTAAACACTGACCAGTAATGTGGTGACATAAAAATAGTTTTCTTCTGTTTGTTAACATCAAGTATCTCCAATAATGTCTCAAACATCACTCAATCAATCTCTTAATTATCTCATTAACTTTAACACTGCTTCATTGCTACTTTTAACACTCTTTAGTGTGGACACATATAGACACTTGGGAGTGTTCATTATTCACTCTTAATTCTAAGAGTCTTATTTTGATCAAATGGCATGCAAGATTGTAAAATGAAAATGGCAGCAAAGATAAAAATGGATGAATGTAATCGGTAACTTACCTCAGTATGAGACTGAAGTTTCCTCTCATCAAAACTATTTCCTTGATTCTGATCCTCAACTCAAACGTTTCACTGAATGTCTCTCCTACTGTTAATGAGTCTTTAAAATGACACCATGTCATGACTTTAGTTTATTGTCATGAGCAGGACAAGAATGCAGAGATTCCTGTTACACACACACACAGAGAGAGAGAGAGAGAGAGAGAGAGAGAAAGTTAAAACAACAGGGAAATACTATGTCTTTTCCATGAATTTGCCATTCTAATTACATTCACAACACCAACAGATGCAGCTGATAGAACAGAGTTACAGCACAACATTACATGGTTTCAATATTTATTCTACATTAAGAAATGACCAATATTGTGATTTTTGTTTTCTTGCTCATTCTAGAAAGATCTTCTTCATAGTTCTCTCTTGCTTTCATCCTAATGGTCTGTTAAAGTGGACTGTCAGTCAGATGGAGGAAAGACTTTAAGGATTTTAAGACTTCAGTTCACAAAAACCAGATGAGAAGGTCTTGACTGGTAGCTTGCACTGCTTTTATAATAATATAAAGATTTTGAAGTTCTTTAATAATAATTATTCACTGCTTGAATCATTTCAATTAACAGTGTGTATGTAATAAATTCATATTTATCATATAGAGCAGGGGTGGGGAACCCTGGTCCTCGAGGGCCGCAGTCCTCTAAGTTTTTCATACAACCCTGCTTCACAACAC
>JAUCMS010000001.1:17835102-17850675 GCA_032357445.1 Enteromius radiatus
GTGTAATTTGTACGAATGACCACACTAACCCACCCCTAAACCTACCCATTACAAAAAGGCAGCAAAATCATGTTTCACTAGCGCATGCATCCCCTGGGTTTAAACCCACAAACACACAACCGTGTCTCATTTTATAACACAACACTCTACAACCTGAGCTACACCAACCTTGTTGTTACTGATAGGGTGCAATTGTTGTATACGGGTCGTATTTCACTGCTATTGTAGAAACGACCTATACTAGGGTATTAGCTGGAGGACATGTTGCATTATACACTTGTTTTCATAGACTTTATATTCATGTGTTTCAGAAACAAGCAAGTTCTGATACTCAGGATCCAGTTTCTAAATTCCAATGTTGGTCAATCTCAACATCAGTGTTCATGTTATGGTGGACCGTGCAATTACATCAGTACTGAGTTAAATTAACAAACAACATGCACTTAATGTAATTACTTTGTGCAGCTGCATGTAATTATACACAGTTACTGATATGGCTATTGGAATTAGTTATAATAATATGTGTAAAATGGATATTGTAATATAAAGTGATAACATAATCAGAATAATTTCAGAAAATACACTTTTTATTAAAAGACGTTTGTGACTAAAATGGCTAATTTCTTGTATATCAAGAAAATATTTTTCCATTAAAGATAACGGTAGTTAGGGACCAATTTCAACTAATTTGTGAGTCATTTTGTTGCCTAAGCTTTACACAGACGTGCTTTTATGCTTAGAAAACAGACTTGGGTTTAAATACAATAGTTAGTTAGATGTAATAAGAAAACTTTTCACAATGAGCATTTCAGAAACATATAACCATGAAGGCATGTGGATGTACTCCAGCTTTGCATATGGTAAATGTTTGCTCTTTTTTAATTTCTCAGTCAGCAAATCTCTGTGGTCTCTCTGGTTGTGTAAAACAACAGGCTTCCTATTAGTTGGCCTATGGCGTTTCCAGATCTCACAATTTAACGCAAGAGAGCATTTTAATGTCCATTATGGCGGATCTGATTATACTGAATAATTATCCTAATTGGAGGTCACACCGCACCTCTCAGCAGACCACCATGATGGGAAGAAAGTGTGCTGCAAAACACTGAAAGTAATGGAGGAATGTTTTGTTTGCTTTTCAGAGTTAAAGCAACAGGATTTTTGTCAGTGTATGAGAATGTGAGATGAGACTCTCCTGTGGGAACCGTTATCTTCTTAAAGAAAAAAAAGGATTGACTGTTATGTGAAGAGTCTTCAAAAAGAGCTACCTCCAAAGAGTTTGCTTAGCTGAACGATGTCCTGACGATTCAAATAAAAGAATTTCAGAAAGTCAATATGGATAGCCATATTCATATTAAATATGAATATTTAAAAGTCACTTCAAGTGCTTGAGTTTCATACGTGAAGTTACCTGAGAATAGCTTACACCACCTGACCTGAATATTAATGCATGTACTTTATATTTAAAGAAATTCAAGGCACTAGTTTACCCCAAAATGAAATTCCTGTAATAGTTTATGCATCCTCATGTCATTCTGAATCTCTGTATAACTTCCTGCTATATGTAGAATTTTTTTTAACATATAAAAAACGTATTATGCACACACAAAAAAACCCATTAAGCAGCAAAAATGTATTAGTACAAAATAATAGTACAAAAATTGATCAGCAAATCAGCATACATCATTATTGGGGTTATACATACAGAATTATTTCTGAAGGATCATGTGACACTGAAGACTTCAATAATAACTGCAAAATATTACAAGAATAAATTGCATTTATAATAAATAAATACATAAATATATAATATGTAAATACATGTAAAAAAAAACATGTTTATTTTTTATTTATTTATTTTTTTTTTCAATATCTTTCTTTTTTATTAAATGCCACAATTCACCAAATAATTATATGAAACACTTTGCAAGGTCAATTAGTTATATGTATTCTTGGTGCAATTTTTTTTTATTTTTTATGCTTCATAAATATCAAATCATTTACGGCATTCCTCGTGACTCTCTTCCAGATCACACTGTATTACTCAAGAGACTGTCAAAAACAAAACAATTAACATTTAGTTACATCTGGTCAACGGCCAACATAAAGAGAGAAACATATGCGTACAAATTAATTCATGCAAATATAGATATGATCACGAGGGTTAAAGCATGCATCCACACACAAACAACTGCCACATTTTAGAGCCTTTCTGACCAGTGTTTGGAAACAGCTCTCTTACACAATCCTTAAAATTGGTTCACAGCGTGACAGTGGACAAAAGGCTGTTTGACAGCTTCTAACATGTCCAACAGGTAAACACTTCCAACAGCAGATTACCATTGAGTATCACAGCATTGTGTTCCATATACGTCAAGTTGCTGTTACTGAAAATCGCTGCTCTAAAATAGGGATATTGCATAACAGCATTTTAGCCTCTATTTAGATTGCAGAAACATGCTGAGCTGGTTCTGTAACTTTAAATTGCATGGCAGTCTTGTCACATCCTCATTGTCATTTGCACAAAAAAAAGAAAAAAAAAAAGAGCATATCTACTTAATTGCATGTCTTCCTGCTTTCTCTCTCTCTCTCTCTCTCCCCCCCCCCCCTCAATGCTTCCACCAGCTCTCTGTCTCCCTCTTCCTTCTCATCATCTTCTTTTCACTCACACATCTCATAGAAACCAACTCCATCCTTGCTAAAAACCCATTAAAAGCCAATAGTTCTTTCTGACAGTTCACCATGTGCAGATACACAAGTGCTTCAGCATCAGACAGCTTCTCATTTATTACTATTATATGTCAGTGGTGACGAGAGGCTTCTTCAAACACATACTATATGTTGAGTGCTAATCTTCAGAATGTCAGAAGATATGTTTTCAGCTGACTTGCAAAATTTGCTTTGCTTGTGAATACAGTTACAACTTTTTTCATCTGATGTAGATGAATGTATGATTTCATATTTTACGAGTTGGCTAATCTAAAAAAATTAGTATGATCTCATACATTTTTTTTGTTTCTAAATTGTTTTGTATTTTACGAGTTGCCAGTTCGTTTGAATTTACCCGTCACTGGGGTTATATAGACTAATCATTACAAATCATATGAATTTGTACGAATTAGCATGAATTTGCCACCTCATAAAATATGTACTGTACGAATTGGTTGTGAGACTTTGTTAGATGTAGAACATTAGTTTTGGGTCAAATATAGTGTGATTTTCGACAATTAAGATTTGCCAGCTGCAGCACATTTTTCCACTAAACCAAGCTTTTTTTGGAAAGCTTTTTAAATGCATTAGTGCACCGACATGTCAACAAAGTCTCATCCATTAGTTTATGTAAAAACAATTGATTTTGAAGATTAAGGGTGGGTTAAGGTGTAAGGGATAGGTCAATAGTGTAATTAAAAATGTAAGTACAAAAATGTATTAGAAATATAATTGCATATAGGTGTTTTTACACATATGTACACAATAAGTGCACTGTATCAAATTATTAATTTAAATATAAGTACACAGTAAGGCCACCTAATATAAAGTGGGACCAAAAATAAGATTAAAAAAATAAATAAATAAATAAAAAACACACAATTCTGTATATATGGTAATAACATTAAAAAAACACACTTTGTTTTCCAACACACAACATAAAACCATATTCAAAACTATTGACTTAGAGTAACACCAAGACAATATCTACAAATAGTATCCATTTATTTGTACAACATTTTTCCCCATTGTATTTTCTAGTGGCGAAAGGCTGTCATCGGGTCGTAAAAATGATGGTAATAACTGTACAAAATTAGCAGCAAGCTAAGCCAGAGGGCAGTGTGTAGTGGTGCTTTAACTGTTAGCATTATTAGATAAGAGAGTGTGTGAAAAAAAACCACTGGACTGTCTAAGAACAGTCAGGGGTAAAGTTTCGTATCTCACTAGATGATGTTCAGTCAAATTGTATTTACACACTCGGTTGAAAATCCAAATTAGCTGGCCACATTTCTCATTGGGTGGGCATTACCAGGCCCAGCATCTCAACTCCCCGCTGAGCTAATGGCCCTGCCGACTTTCCAACTGGATCAAGTATGTTCAAATTAACTTTGCCAGTCGGTGGAATGGACTTCTGTGAACTCCTGAAAAAGTAACTAACCATTGTTTTGCTCAAATCTGATTCAAACCTATTCACAAATACACCCAGTATGGATAACATAACATAGCATAGCATTTATGCTAACAACTAGTGACAGATGATAGCCTTTATTCACACAAAGTGTAAAAAAAAGAAAAATGTGAAATCTGAGATCTATCTATCTACAGGTAAAATACGGTGATTTAACTCATCTCCTTGAAAGATTGCTATTTGTAATAGCTTCAATTCAGCAATAGAATGCACAGAACAAATGCAATAATAGTTTAGATAATAGTCTTATTAGATTTCAGCTGCAGTTTCTGAAATAAGCCTGTGACTGTAGGGGTTCGTGTTGAGCATGCATTCCTCCGTAAGAAACACAGATGAAGAGAACCAGAGGAATCGAAAGCCGTGGGCACCACCTCAACAGAATCTAACAGAGGCATGTGGATACACACTGTCCCTTTGCTCTTAAACCACACCGCGTCCAGCCAGCGTGAGAACGGCCTGTCCAGGCATCCGGACCCTTGGAGTTGAGGGGACACAGAGAGCCCTTCTCTAGAGACTTCACTAAATAAACTTGTGTCACTGTTTTGCAATCAAGAGGGATTTACACTCAGTGTCAAGCACAGGGCAAGAGGATATGAGTGTGTGTGTGGTGTGTGTTTGTGTGTATAGATCAACATGTTTATGGCTATTTGTTATCAAATCACTTACGGTGTTGACAGAGTTTGACAAAGCTAGTGTGCTCTTGAAAGGCGACTTGGGTTGTCTTTTTTTTTGCCACTGTTTCTCCCACAATTCCCCTTTCTTGTTTCATCCTTCCATAAGACAACATGTTATGATCAAGACTTACAGTAAATAAATCAGCCGGGTAGATTACTTACAAATTGTGTTGCATTACTATTATAGATTACATGATGAAAACTGTTGTTAGTAATAGGTCACTCATTTTAGGTATAATCTGACTACATTTTAGACATTTTAACAAACCTGTTTTAAATGTATACCATGTTGACATAAAAAAGCAAAGAGAAAGCATATATATTTAAGAGTTGCTGATATGCCCATGATGTGACGTCCCATCAAATGCAAGGCCTCAGTTAGCATGTTAATGTTATATGACAGTACAATTAGAAAAAAGACTGAACAATGTGGCTTGTTTCAAAGGGTAACCAGGTGAAAGCCCGAAGTGGAGATGCTTGGCCATAATAGTAAGTAATGGCAAAAACCAGAAACGGCATTTTAGTGTTGATAAATTGGGCTTGTTTTAGCCACAGGACATGGATACCTTGTAGTCCGTGAACTCATCTGGATACTGAGTTTATTTTAGAATTTAATGTGTGACTCTTTGTCTTAAAGCTAAAGCTTGGTTGAAATGGGGTCATATAAGAGCACACCACCAAATCTACTGCAAAAAGAAAAAAACAAAAAAAGGCAAAGCATCTGGTAAAGTAAGAGCAGTCCAAACGTTTCCAAACAATTTATTAAATCATGAAAATGATGATAAGCTATCCAAAATTACACTTTGAACATGGAGTTTTTATATCAGTCCTGCATGTCAGTTTCACACCATAGCGATTCTCTAATAAGGGGCTGTAGACTAATTAAATGTTTCGCTTGTATCATACTCCCACACAAAAGCGTGCAGAACAAACTGCCTCAGAAGAACACATTATGTGGCTCTATAGAAAGAGCTGTAATTTTCAAAGAATCATCGCAATTGAAAACTTTTCATGACCATTCTGCATGTCAGCACTAGACTTCTCCACCTTTTGAAAGTTTCTGAACTGAATTGATTCAACACATTTGCAAACTAAAGTCTGAGAGTATTAAATTACTTTGCACTGATGGTAAAACTATTACATTTGTGTTGCAAAGCCAATCGATTACTTTTTTGTTGCTTTCACACGTATTACACAATGCATGCATTTATACAAAAAAAAAGTTGTTGTAAAAATGACAAACTGATAAAAAAAAAAAAAGATTAAACAAAAAATCAAAAGCATTGTGCCCATTCAAACTGATAAACTTTATAACATAATATTAAAGAGTAAATCAGAAATATGTGACGACTGATGAGAACTAAAAGTGCATTGTTCTGCCTTCCACTAGGTTATTTCTTTATATAAAAAAAGAAAACATATTGAAGTTACACATTTTTCCATTGTAATTTTTTTCTGTTTGGGACAGAAGGGGTAAACAGACAACACACTATACACCTCCCACTGCAGCTTTTTTAATACTGTGAGGGCTCTTTAAAGTTCAGTATACATGCACAGTGTGAGTGTTTGTTTATGGCTCATCTATTGGTTTGACCTCTCCAAAAGGGTGTAAACATGTTGCTTATCTGAAAGATTACGGTGAAAGGTATCTGCTTTGTTTCAAGCTAATCGTTCAGGTATGCTTTGACAGTCTTTCGGGGACTCACAAACTTTAGGCTGTCAACTCCCTGAATTCTCAAGTTGTCGAAATGCATTTTAAACATGTTGGCTGCAAAAAGGTACTTAGCTGAAAGAGAAAAGTTGTTCCATAAATTATAATACCATTTTGAGGCCTGATGAAGTCTGCAATTGAATAACCTGGAATCGCTCCACTTAAGGTTTTTGAATATCTACACAGCTTTTCCATGAGGTGTAGGGTACAACCAAGCTAAAGGGCCTGTTTATTTTCTCCCAAACCCTAAAGATCAACAGAACCCACCATCATACTGTTTTCATTTCACACTGTTTAGTGAAAATAAAAAAAACTGAAAGTCTTCTGTGCTTAAAGGTCAATGCATGCAATGAAAAAAACAAACATTTCAGGCCATTTGATATTTGAACTTATATATATATAATCTTAAAGTGTTCCAGATTTATGAAACTGATATACTTTGATTTTGTTGCCCTGGGATCAATGTAATCATGTGGCTTCATGTATTACTGTTAACAGGCATTAAGAAAGACCACATGTGACTGAAACTTTAAATCTAAAATCTAGTAAATCTTATGTTGCGTTTATTCCAAAAAGAAATAGCTTGTACTCACAAGGATCATACATGTTAACGGAACAATCAAATGGGAAAAGAGCAGATTTCTGACTGATCTATGCATGAATTCTCTACCCACTCTTGCCCAATAACAAGCTCAATCATCAGATGACAGTCTGCTTTGATTTTTTTTTTTTTTTTTTGGTTCTTTGGAAGGTGTAAGTTATCAGGAAATGAATCACCCTTGCGGCTAGTTTCACCTTTTCACCATCTTATGGCATGACGGCTCTAGGGTTTCTTGCTCAGAACACTAATCAAACTTCAGAGGATCTCAAACCGTCTTCTGACTCTCAACCTCTCATCAGCTTCCACTTTGCATTCCTTCAATATTATTGGGTCAAAAAGCATATTATCACACACATTATAGATACATACTGCCTTGTATTCAAAGAAAACAAATC
This sequence comes from Enteromius radiatus, assembly GCA_032357445.1. Taxonomy (NCBI): domain Eukaryota; kingdom Metazoa; phylum Chordata; class Actinopteri; order Cypriniformes; family Cyprinidae; genus Enteromius; species Enteromius radiatus. The sequence goes on from JAUCMS010000001.1 coordinate 17,842,658, forward strand.
AGTGAAAACTGACACACATCTTCTAGCTTCTTGTTATTGGAAAAGACAGCTTTGTTATGATAAGATCTGGAAACATAATCTCTCCCAGCTGAATAAGGGATCTGAGTCAATAGATATAGTATTTGATGCAATTTATTTGCAGTTTGATCTTTTGGTGAGGTATATGATATACTTGAGATACTGTAAGATGCAAGATCATAATGCTTGTGTCCAGTGTAGCATATCTGAATGATGTTTTATTGTTATATTTACATTTTAGGTAGTTTTGTGTGTGTGTGTTTTGTTTTTTTGTTTTTCACTTTGGGTTTGGGGTTTTTATTTTTTATTTATTTTTATTAATTTGTATTTTTTTGTACTTTTTTTAAACATAGATTTATGTTCATTTCCATCATTGCTGTGCCATTCAAATTTGAAAAAAAAAAAAAAAAAGAAAATTATAGAATTTGCGTTCTTGTCTTGTTTTTTAAGATCAATAATGGCAAGCCAAAATAAAGTGGGGGCAAGAAAAGACTCAAATGGCAAAACAAAATATAGGCTATAACACAAAATGATTCAAAATAGCACAGACTCAAATCCAAAAAATATACTTAGTTTTCCAACTTTTTGTCCTTGGCTGCAAGATTGTTTGGTTATCAGCAAAACAGAGTGTTCTGAAAATGTTACAAAAAGAAGCAAACATACTTAGCTTATTTCAAGTATAACTTGAAGTGGTATGTAGAACAAAAGCTTTTTGTATCATCTGCTCCAGGCACTCTAGAGTCTCATTAGTTTTCCCTATATACAGGAACCCATCTACACCGTCATTTCAAAAAATCAATCTAATGGGTACAAATTAGCACTGCTTTTATAAAGAGCACCTATGAACAAAAGCACATGCACAAGTACTCTGAAAATGTGGCATGCTACTGTTATAGTGTGAGCCTTAAGCAACATTATTTAATTTAACAACCAGCTCTGCTGTAACAGTCCTCTGTTTCCCAGGTTGCATTACCATTAATGGAAAATCTATGCAGTCATTTAAACATCCTGATGCAGGAGGCCTGAAGCTGCAGCTGCTTTTAGTGGCGCGATTTCAGGGTCTAAAAACCAATTAAAGGTGAGAGAAGTTTTAAATACAGAGAGATCTGGTATAGACCTGCTTTCTTTGAAGTGAACGAGAAAATGAAGAAGAACGTAACGCCTATGAGCAGGATGGCCAACATAAAACACTCTGACTTCTTGATTAATGGAGTAGACCACATTAATCACCTGAGGTTCAGGAACTGAGTGAGATTGATAGAAAAGCTGCTCCAGTTGATTCATAACTTTTCAATTCACTAATAAGCTCATAAGAGTTATTCACAGCAATCAGACTTATCTGGTCACACTGTATGTGTCTGATCCACTGAAGAGAACCAGCCAAGAATCATTAGCTCTGGAATCGGATTTAGCCTTACTAAAAAGTGAATCAAGATGTGAGTCTGATTTAAAGAGAGAAAAAAAATCCAATTGATTTATACATATATTTAATTCACTAATAAGCTCACAACAGTCATTCTCAGAAATCAGACCTACCTCATTACTAAGTATTTACTAAACAGAATGGCTATCATTAGAGATGATTCGTATTTAGCTGTTCACACTATGTTTTTGAAGAACAAACTCGCTTATAAGAGTCATTAGCTCAGGAATCAGACTTAACTGGTTACAGTGTGTGTGTTTATGATTCACTGACTTATAAGAATCATTAGCTCTGGAACTGGTTGAAATTAGTTGTGTTGTATGTTTGCGATTCAGTATAAAGAACCATCGTACAAGTGAATCAGACTTGTTCATAATTGTACGTGTTGTATGTTTTTCATTTTAGTGAAACGAACCAGCTCTTAAAAAGCCATAAACCCAGTTGCACTTTATGTTTCTGAATTACTAACTGACTGGACTATGAGGACTTAACTGTTTACATTGTTTTTAATTCGCTCAAAAATTTTACTTCACAGGTCGTACCTGCTTTTTTTCTTTGCTCAAACCAAATCCTGCAAATCCTGATGTGTTCATATGTGTTTATAGCAAATAGAAGGAAGCATGTGTGTCAGTAATTGCGTGCAGAGGTGTGACACATGTTCTGTGGGGGGTTGTGTATATGTGTGTGAGTGTATGCTCTCTGTGTGATGCGGATGTCTCCCCACTAGGAGACATCTGTGAAAAATGTGACCCCATGGACCACAGTGTCCGGTGCGGCGCTTGTGACGGCCCCATGAGACTCAGATGGAACTGAGGACACAACATGGAAATCATAAAACATGTGCTACTTAAAGCTGTTCGAACTTGACCCTCTGCTCTGATGAGAGACGTCTCGCTTACGACGGTTAAGGACATGAATGTTATTCCCAGATCAGAGCTGTTTCATGACGACAGGGCAATGGACTTTGAATTATTGTTGTAATAACACTAAAATAGCGATACTCTGGGACGTAAACATGTGGAGTTTTTGTTATTAGGACAGCAGGGGTTTGGACAAACATCCGAAATATTGTTGCCATCAAATTATCTTTATTGAACTGATCATCCAAACGGAGGGGATTAGAATGATATGAAACTGTTTAGTGAGTGTTTTCATTGCTGTGTTATGATTTGACTTTTTTTTTTTTATTATTTTATTTCCTGAATGGTATTTTCTGAGTAACATGTTGGCCTTTGTAATAGAAATGTTGGGGAAAACTAAACAAATAAACACAGGATATGCCCCATACCCAGACCATATGTAAAAACCCAAACAAACAGTAATGAATCCACCACTATTTTACCAATATGACAATATAACATAACATTGCACTTATTTAATAGCTGCTATTTTTGGAGACACTATGAAATGTACTAAGATTATTCTGCATGAGATGAGAAGAGATAGATCTTTATTAATCCCAAAGGAAATTATTTTGCACATTATATATATATATATATATATATATTTATATATGATAAACCTAGTGACAACATAAACGTTGAGTACCATTATATTAACATAATAATAATTCTGTGTATATAATATTTTATGTAATATGGCCACAGATGGCCATTTCATCACAGAAATCAAATCAAGATCCTCTAGACTTAATTACCTTTCTTTTAATGACTCAATCCCTCTTGCATGTACTAATTAAAAATAAATCCAATACAATATGCCAGTGAGGTTACAAAAGTGAGACCACAATTTGTTTTATAAAAATGCATTGTTTTATACAGTTCAAGAGTATGACTAAGGCCTTTTTTTAATATTTCAAAAGATTTCTCTTTTAAACAAATGCTGTTCTTTTGAACTATTCATTAAACATTTCTGAATCTGAAATGTGTCACGATTCGCACAAAAATATTAAGCAACACATTAATGATGATGATGATAATAAAAATAAAATAAATTCACTTATTATTTAAGATTTCTTAAAGATCATGTTACTGCTGGAGTAAAGTCTGCAGAAAATGCATCCTTGCCATCAGTAGAATCAATACATATAACAGCTATTTTAAAATAATAGTAAAAATAAAAGTCTAGATAGATAGATATGTATTGTAATTTGTTTACAACATAAGTGTAATATTATAGTGAACTAAAACATAAAATATGTTATGTTTGTTTTCTTAAGTGTGCTAGTGGCATATTTCATAGAAACACTTTTAGGTCTTTATGCTGAGCTAATATTAGGTTCAAATTCTTCTCTATTTGAAGCTGGGACAGCTGGAAGGAGTGATTGGCAGCTGAAATTTTCCACATTGAGTGGTGTGGAAATGGACTGGGACTGCAACAAGTAGACTGGGAACAGGGATCATTGTCAGGGGAATCACCCTCTTATAAAAGTGTGTGTGAAACCTACGGATTCTATGCTGCAGCTGTGCTTCTGTTTGGCCCAATCAGTGGTTTTCTGTGGTTAAATTAGCTAGACCAATAGCTCAACCATCCCTTCAAACTGAGAAACTTGAATATCTCATCACTGAAAAAAAAAAAACATCCGTTGACAGCAGATATGCTTTCAGTGCAAGGAAATTTAGAACTACAAAACTGTTTCGGAATCAACAAAGTGGCACGGATAGCAATGTGAAACCTGGTTGCGTGTAGGTAATAATCTCTGATGCGAGAGATGATGGTGGCTCTCATCTGTGAGGTAAAAGCGACTGGTGTTCATTTGCTGTGTGACTCATAGGCAACTTCTATCAATCACAAACACGAAGGACGTCATCGTGTTCTAAAGCAGACAGCGCATGCATACTGTCAGTTCAATTAGAGCATAGCACTGAATCCTTCAATGGTATCACATTCAGTTTAGACTCCACAGGGACTGTTTAAGACTGACTGTCATATAAATGAAGCACTGTTAAATTCCCTGTTTTATTCCCCTACACAGTGAGTGTCAAAGATGAATAACTACATTACATATGTAGCAGAAAAATGCAATGCCTAATACTATTGGAGATTTGTAGTAGCTACTATGAAGGAATAAATAAATACATGAATAAGTAAATAAGCTAATTGTATTGCTTGTAAATTTAGATTATTTAGTTATAAATGCATAATTCTGACATTTCCCTTTACAAATGCAAATGAGAGTTTACATTTTTGCATCTAGGAAAAGTTCATATCTTGTGAGATCTAAAGATAGGATTGCGAGAAGGTCTAATTTGTGTGATAGAAAGTCATAATTAGTTTTTACATTTATATTTATATAAGTTTCCATAATTTAGAGATGTAAGCACTAAGAATAAATAACATGATCCATTGATTAAAATGCCAGATTAGTGAATGCAGAAGAAGAAAAGCATGAAGAGAAGATTCATAATTAATGACCCTTAAGCAGTAGAAACAGTCAATTAAAAATGCATAATTGAAGGTTAGTCATTAATTAATGATGCCAGAGCTGCTAGCAATTGTTTTCAGTGTTCTTTATATTTTATATCATTATTTTATTGCTTGCAGCAGGCTGAAGCATCCTGATAAAACCTAAAAGTGTTCCAGAGCAGATTTTGGAAGACAGCTGGTGGTGTTCAGGTGGAGAATTTGGTGGAGGGAAAATCATTCATTCATGAAACCTAGCAGGCCTGGACCTGGAGAGTGTGACAGCTCAACCACTGTTCATAAACATCTCTGATAGGGAAGAGTAATGGCATTGTGGGTCTGACAGCTGAGCAAAAACCGCTTCAGTTCGAGCTACAGAGAGGGCAATGCTGTCGCGGTTGTCACATCAAATTTGACAGTTTCATAGCAAGACCTGGAATCTTTTCCAAAACACATAACAATAGTTCTGTTGTTTTAGAAAAAAGTGGAGTAATCTGTTTGTGTTCAAACCTGATATCTTGAAAAAAAACTATAGTGAGAAACCAATCCTAGTAATTGCACAGAATAGTACAAACTTGAGTCTTGAACAACAATTTAAGATTAAATTCAAGCACCTAGTCTAAGTGCTTTCAAGCTCCTTCTTTCTACAGCAATATAATTATCTGTCAAGTATCAGTTTTTAGCCTTTTGAAACTCAATATCCCGCAGCCATGAAAAGTGATGTTCACTCTTGCTTCTTAATTCTCTTCAGTCCTCCCATTCCTTTAAGGATGTTTAAGCAATGAAAGATGAATCTGTGTTGTTACAGAAATCGGTGTGACAGGATAGTAATATCTTTTATAGAGTTCTTATGGAAGGCCATTTCCTCCACTGAATAAAAAATAAAAAATAAAATTGTGACTTTATATCTCACAATTCTGACTTAATAATCTTGTAATTCTGACTTTATTTTCAGAATTGCCTGATACAAACCTTTTTGTAACCGATTTAATAGTAAATTGCAAGTTATTAAGTTTATTTCTGAGGAGAAAAAAAGACTGATATGTTCTCAGAATTGCAAGTTTATATCTCACAATTCTGAGAAAAAAAAACGTCTGATGTGAATTTTTTGTATTCAGTGGCCAAAAAGGACTTCCATAATTTCTGCACACCAATCCATTCCAACAGTACCAAACTTTATTTAAATATATAGTTAAATATACTTCTTTTTTTTTTTTCGATTTAAAACTTGAAGTGAAGTATCATTTGTGGTATATTCATATTGCGGATGAATATTCACATCTTGAGAGAAACGCAGTTCATAGTTTTATTAATAGCCTCTAATGCAGAATAAGTGATTAGACCAATTTATGCTCCTTGCTGTTTTTCTTGGTTTCATAATGACTACTTTACGGTCTCAAACTAAACCATCTTTTGTCTTCACAACAGGCGGAATATTTGCATTATGATTCCAGTAGAGCGCTGGAAACAATCCTTGGGGATTTTTACCGTGCTGACTCACTTCAGGCAGTTTCTGCAGACTTTTTGGCTGCACATTCATAAAACCGTCCAGTTCCACCGATCTGAAGAACCAGAGCAGAATCTTAAAAAATGGCTATAGTTAGTGGCTATATGTGTACACATAATCAAAGCAACACTCGGGCAACCTGCGTCATTCAGACGATGGTCGGTTGGTCTAATGTGTCACAAGAAAACATTACCAGGGCTGCTACTCCAGCGTCACCACTGTGCCCTGTTGACACCAGGCAGGAAGGATGTGTGGATTTATGATGTGCCAGATTCTGACTGTACCATCTGTCTTTTGCAGGCAGGAATTTGCAGGCCATGCAGCGTCCATCCAATTTTAGCTATTCAGATTTGGTGATCATGTGTGAATTGTAGCTTCTTTTTCCTCTTCTCAGCTGGAACTAAGCTTCCTTGCATAGGATTAGGAAAGGAACTTGGAAGAGCTGCAAACAACACTAGAGACAACAGATGCGTGCTCACTACAGCATGTATACTGCTTATTCAGTTAAGTTAAAACTGTAATATGCCCTGCAAAAGTTTGGAATAATAAAGATTTTTTTTTTTTTTTTTTTTTTTTGAAAGATGTCTTTTAAATTCACTCAGTCAACATTTATTTGATCAAAATGACACCAAACTGTGAATTTGAAACGAATTTCTCAAATAAAATCAACCCGTTTCCACAAACAAATAAAAAAAACATCAATAATATTAAAAACCATTAATAATTGCTGAGCCCCAAAAATAATCAAGCAACAAGCACAATTATACAAGAAGGATCATGAAACAATGAAGAATACTTCTTACTATTCAAAAGAATAGTAATTAGGCCACTGCAAAAAATGTTGCTTTGCCATCACAGGAACAAAAAATATTTTTAAATATACAGTAATAGTTATTTTCATTTGTAAGAGTATTTATGTACTGTATATAATATTACAGCTTTTACTGTATTTTGATCAAATAAATGCAGCCTTGGTGAGCATGACCATCAACTCTGATCTTGTATTTAATGTTCACATGTCATAAGATGATAAGACAAATCCTAAGACATCTATGCAGAATTTACATTTCAGATTTTTTGATAACGTCCACGCAACTCCGATGCCTTCATTGATGACAACCTGGAAGGCAACATAAAATATTAACACTGATTGTGAATGACATAATGTCTTAATGTGTATCCCAGTACTATTTTTACAGAATTTCTTCAGCTAATCAGTTCCTTCCAACTCCTCATCAAGGGACCCTGTGGCTCTTAAATTGCCCCTCAGCTGTTAGTATGCATCTGGACTTACAGGTGGCACACTGGCAAGCTGCACAGCGTCATTAATAGCATTAAGTCTGACTTTACTGCACGGAGTTTAAAGAGGTTTAATTTGTATTCAGGAAACTGGTTTAAAGAAGTTTTATTATTATTATTATTATTCAGTAAGCTGTCACTAACACAATTAGGTGAAGAAATGTTGGTAAAATAGTAGGTTATTTTGTTAGTTAGTTTTGTTTTTTTTTTTACTGGTATTTGTTACTTTTGATTGCCTATGCAAAGTGAAAAGTAGCCTATTGAGGGGTTTTGCACACAAAACATGAAATATTGCTAGTGTTTTGTTTTTCAATGTTATTTTAGTAAAGAGGCTTAGAAATAAAACTGACATGACTTGACGTTGTTCTGAATGCTACTGATGAAAAGTAGCCTATTATGCTTTGCAAA
>JAUCMS010000001.1:17866291-17881764 GCA_032357445.1 Enteromius radiatus
ATCAAAATGTACTTTAAACATAATATATGTTGATATGAAGCTCAATGATATTATGTATATATATATATATATATATACATAGTGCTGGGCAACAATTAACCTAAACGTTTCCAAAATAAAAGTTTTAGTGTATAAAATATATGTGAGTACTGTGCATAGTTATAGAAACACACACACATGCATGTATATATTTAAGGAAAATATGTTATGTCAATATAAATTATATGAATATATACATGTAAATGCATGTAAATATTTTCAAAATATATACTGTATGTGTGTGTCTTAATACATAATAAATATACACAGAGCACACACATAGATATTATCTAAAGAAAAATGTTTATATTGGATTTGATTAATTAATCGTTGCCCAGGACTAATATAGACGCATATTACTTAAACACATTATATGTTAGTAAGTTTTATAGACAATAATGTTTTTTCTTCAAATGTAATATGTGAATGCATTTTCTTGGATTGAAATATATAATGCAAAGTATATAGTTTATATCTAACCCCTGTGGTTCTACTCAGCTCACTATTTCTGAGCAGGATGTGAACTGTAGCATGGGAGGCAGGCAAAAGTGCTAAAGTCTATATCTGAACATTATTTTATTTATATTTTACCGTATGGGCTGGACAGGAACAAGTTAAAACAGATGAGCTTCCACTACAGTCTACTGGTTGTCAGTGCGCTCATTGGCATCTCTTTTCGAGTGAGAGAGGTCCATTCCTTGAGTTGTGCCGTGCAGACATATTCTGCAGCCCATAATCATGAGGAAAGCCCTACGGAAGGACCGGTTAAAGAAGCCATAGAGGAAAGGGTTTAGGGAAGAGTTGACGTACCCCAACCACAGGAACACGTCCCATATCACAGCAGCCGTCCCGTACTCAATAAACGGGTCTATGATATTAACAGTAAAAAACGGCAGCCAAAAAAGAAGAAAAACCCCCATGATAATACCCAGAGTTTTAGCAGCTTTTCTTTCCCTCCTTATAGAATTGCGATGTTTTTGTTTCTTGCTTGAGTCCTTTCCCACACCTGCCGCCATCTGCGCCTCCATTGCGCTTATTTGCATGGCTTGACGCTTTGCCGCTTTGTAGATCTTCCAATAGGCCACCAGCATGGTCACCATAGGCAGGTAAAATGCAACAAGAGCATAACATAACAGCATAAACGCGGTTCACCAAGAAGATGCATACATTCTCAGGCAAACTAACGTCCATGCCGAGCTTGTGCAGCCCGAGGAGGATTGGGCAGAAGGAGATGAGGAAAGGAATGGCCCAGCAAACCACAATCAGCAGACCAACACGCTGACGGGACATCTTAAACGAATACACCAGAGGGTTGCAGACGGCGTAATAGCGGTCAAAAGCAATACAGCTCAGATGGAAGATAGAGGCTGTGCAGAGCATAACGTCCAAGCTGGAGTGAAGATGGCAGAAGGTTGGGCCGAAATACCAACATCCCTCTACTGTTCTGACCATACTGTATGGCATAACAACCAGGCCCACCAGAAAGTCAGCAACAGCCAGAGACATAACGAAAGAGTTAGTAGGGCACTGCAGCTGTTTGAAGTAAGCTATGGCGAGCACCACCAGGAAGTTGCCGACAACCGTGCTGACGATCCCGGCGATGATGAAGACATAGAGGGCGACTCGCGAACCGGAGCTCCTCAACGTGGCGCAGAGCTCGAAATCAGAGTCGAGGGAAATGTTGCTCCATTCCGAGGAGTTTTCCATGCTGTTCAACCTGACGAGACACATGCATTCAAGATTTATTCTCATAATCACTGATAAATGCTTTTTTTGATCTCACAACATGCTGCGACTAAGAAGAAAAATGCTTGTTCGAGATATTGTCTGGTGTTGCGAATAAACTGCCACACTGATATATGAGAACAAAAATGTCTGTGTCATTTTACCACACCATAATAATCACTCTATTTCACCATTAATATTTTTGCTAAGTGACAACTGCCCCTGAAGCTCCTGTAAGGCTGGGAAAGCAGAACAGACTGGGAAAGCAAAGCCAAATTTGCAATCAAAACAATATTTTGGATCCTTTGCTTCTGGATATCGGCCAAGAATCATAAAGAAGCCCCCTCAACTCGACCTTGTCCCAGGAATTGTATCCCTGCAGCGTGCCCCTTTGTGACCTTTGGGATTACACCTAATGTGCATACCTAAAATGTCATCGGCATTGTTAAAGTTTAACTCGGTCCCTATTGGGATGTGAGCAAAAACACACGCTTGAAAGCATGCAATCTGACACATTTATTTTCGCTATTGGAAACAAGTCATAGGGATGGTGTAATGTGTTACATAATTAATGGGATTCTAGAAATAGCGTATTTGAGATGTAATGAAGAAAGCTTTCATGTGAAATGGAAGTCATGTTAAATAAAAACCACCAATGAATTCTCTCAGATCCAGTCATACGGAAGAGCGTGTCAGTTCCCAGTGACTGACAGACATGTTTCTCAACCCGTGACAGAACCTGAAAACAACATCTGGGGATGTTTGACGGAGAGGAAAAGGGGAAAAATGGTTTTAGTTCAGTAATGCTAAAAATTTAATTACCACCAATGGGACCGTGTGACAGGGAAAAGCAATGCTTAACATTTTGCTCTTCCCTATGCTATCATTTAAAAAGTCATTCTATTATTTTGTATTCTAATTATAATTTCAGTTTCTGTGCTATTTCTTAGCTCCTGTGTGGATATTACACTTTTTTTTTTAATGACACAATGTAACTTTTTTGTATAGTGCTTCATAATATTGATTGTTTTAAAGAAGCTTCAGTTTGGTTCAACTGTTTAAAGTTCTTTAATTATAAAGTTCAGTTCATCTATAAGCAGCTCTACTGCTGATAACAGACATAATTTATTGATTGATTATGATGTTATCATGGTTATAGTGTAATATGATCCAGCTATAAAACAGAAAACAATAGTGCCATCATTCAGGGTGTCGTGATTTTCAGTGATTTGTGTTCACTACAGGACAATTCAATAAGAAATGTTCTCCCAAAATAAACATTAAGTCTTTATTTATTTATTTTTGTCAGCTCTTTCCATACACAATGACAGTTCGATCTGTCCAGCTCCGAAAACAACATGAAACACCATCAAGTATTATAAAATTGTGCCATATGAATCTTTTAAAGCCACCCATGAGAATCAGTGCTGTTGTGGTTTAAATTATGATTGTCCTTGAGATTTTTTTTCTTTTTAGTGCATCTTGACAAACGTCAGATAATACGAAAAGCTATAAAAATGCTATCGAACAAAATATAACAGCATATTGCCTCACATTGAGAGTAGGTAAACCACAACTAAATTTCTATTTAGAAGTGATCTATTCTTTGAATAAATTTAATAACATCCATCTAATGAATAATAAAAATTCTAATATATTGCAGATCCTCTACACAGTGTCCCTATGACACTGTTTATGAAATGTTTATGAAAAGATGATTGGGTCTGAACATTGACCCTAAAAATAGAGATATGGCAAATGGCCTGATGTGCATGCTATATTGCACATTATATTGCAATTTGCACTCAGTAATAAGGGGAACAGTAGCAGGAACATTTAATGAAAGTGATACAGTTCTTCCTGTTCCTCTGAGCTTTTTTTTTTTTTTTTCTTTTTCGCAGTGTTACAAAATGACCGATCTGGAAGGTCAGGCACTGCTTACACACACTCACAAACCCACACTGTGCTCTCTGTGACTGCTCGGACGCAGCAGGTGAGCTTTATAACCATCCTGCACGGCAAGAAGCTGTGACCACGAAGACACGTTCTGAGAGCAGCTTAAAGATACTTGTAAAGAAACCTAAACAGTTACATGTGTCTGCGTGTGTGGTCCTTCCTCATCTTAAACATGACAAATTAAACTCTACCCCGCACTTCACAAATGTAAACACTGACCAATTCCGAGCGCATAATAAAGATATGAGGCCATTTCTGATCCAGTTCATGAAGACAGGCATAACAAAGCCCTCAGCGGTTCCATAACAAAATCTCTCTTCAGGTTATCATGTAGAACAATACCTACTTCGGGTTAACTACCCGGTACTGGAGGTAAAACAAATGGCCTGCCATTCATCCCTAAATCTTAAACCAAAGCCACTGGAAATCCAGCATGATTGTGCTATCGGTTGCTTTGTTTGTTATTCTTGAACAAAACCCATCTCTGGCACGTTCCAAGCAAAACAATTGACCCAAATCAAATCGCTTCATTCTGCCAACTCACTTCAAATATGTATTTACTTTACTTTCAAGGAACTGGATGGAGAGTCAGACATATTAATAATCTACCAAAAGCAGGCTGCATAAAACTCACCTTCCCACACTAACAAGAAGGGAAACACAGAAGGACATTCAGGGTTCACGATAATGTGAACAAAAATAAATATATAAATAAAAGTACTGGAGATCTAGATATGAATATACCAGATATTAATAGTTAAAATTTTTTTTAAAATACTTGTAGAAGGTAAAAACAAAATTATACACATAATAACAATAATAATAATAAAAGATTTATTAAAATAAAATTATTAATTGTTATTATTATCATATTTTAAGCAGTCACAATTTTTACAGTTCTACTCACCTAAATGACCGTGTTTCGTTTTTCTTTACGATGCCATGCTTAACTGACCCTCCTTGTATCCACCATTTCTACTGAATGACAGCTCCATCGGCGAGGTGAGGATGTTAAAGTGCCTGTGTGTGTGTGTGTTATTTTGAATATGCCAAGTTAATAAGCTCTAAAACAGTCCTCTTGATCACAATGTAGGCGGGGCGTGTATGTGTGTTGGGTATTAAGAGTTGGGCATTGTTATGCAAATGATCCTCACATCCAACAGATTTCCTGCACTGTTTCTTGTTTTACAGTATGCCTAATGCAGTCATCAAAGTCAGCTAAACGGGGTAATAACAGAGAGGTTACATGTTTCCTAAATTGTGCTTGATGTGTGAATCAGATGAAATAATTGCTTTTCGGAAGCGGGCAGTAGAAAGATACTGATGTATTGACAGTCTGGATTTCACAGATAACATCAGTAAACACATTGCATTACGTTCTGATCTCAGAATGAGTTTAGCTCTGCTAGGCTTTGGCCAGACACACAGCAAATCTGTGCCCAAACAACTCCACAGAAATATCGGCAGATTTAAAATAAATAAAGAAATAAATAAAAAGGCTAAAATTATTATTATTATAATTAGTGTTGTTGTTTTACTTTATATATTAAAAAAACAATTACACACACAGACATAAACAAAAAACAATTATATATATTTTTAATTTTCTAAGAATTACAACTATGCGTTCACAAAAAATAATAATAAAAATATCATGTCTTACAATCTTACAAACACTAATGCTCAGCACTTTTTTTAGCACATTTTGCAAAATTTATTAAATAAAGTGCCTAAAACTGCGGATTGTACACTAAATTTACTACATAGGCTACAACAATAGTAACAATGAGAAAAATAAAAATATCCATCTAAATCTGCATTTAGCTATGCATGTATCAATGTATTGATAATCTAAATCACTAAGACACACTTATAATAATTCTGCACCGATACCAAACATCAGTCTCTGTACCAATCAGTGTTAAAACAGGGTATATTTTTTCCAGTTCAGATTAGATGTACAGACAAACCAACAATTTTAATAATAATGGTGCAAGCCTAAAATACAAAGACAGTAAAGTGCTGTGGCTACTTTGCATACTGAAAGTAATAAAATCGGGGAGGATCCATTTTGAACATCTGCTCATGGCAGCTCCGCAGCTCTCCACAGTAGTGTCACCGGCTGCATGAATAACCCAGCAGAGAACATTTGCAGTAGATGAGATGAGCTCCACAGTGTTGCTTTTTATGCATTATCCATTAAAATGTCAAAAAGGAAACAGTCCATAATACCCCTTTCCTTTCCCCACAAACCAAAATGTCAGGCACTTTCAAACAAAGAGAGTGTTTAAATATACAACACAAAAATCAATTCATTATATAAAATGTCTGCTTTTTATGTCAAAACATGAACAGTCATGAGAACAAGATGTGCAGTTATTGAATAAAGTGCAGGAACGCTGGGAAAGAACACAGTTCAAGGTGGTTACACAACCTCAACAGGTTATTAAGCGTAACTATGATTATGTATGTAAAAGCATTCAGTAACTCACTACACCTGACACATCACATAATATCGTAAGGCATCAGAACTGCAATGGTTATGTGCCACTCTTTGATTATTAAGGCAAGAATAAAAGTTACACACTCTGCACAAGACTGGTGAATACATTCACAACCCACTCAAAGCTAATTCCTATTCTGTTTTTCCAAATAGCAGTGTTTTCTTCTCAAATTATATGATTTGACTGACATTTATGCAAATTAAATTAATGAATTGTAAAACACCATGTAGATGACCACAAAACAATTTACTACAAATTAATAATGTTTAATAGAAATCATGCACATTTCAATGCATGTGAACTTTAGTATTAAACTAGTGACTTAAATTGTACTATGCTAGATCAAATTCATAATCTTATCGAGGAAAAGTGTGAATAAATTCTTGATTTATAATAAAAAATAAAAATATAATAGGGTGGTGTGGTCCAATGCATTCTATAGAAAAATATACATATGCATATGTATAATACACACTAAATAAATTAATTTGACTTGACACATACCATATTTATATCTGTTAACTTATGGAAAAGATCAAATATAACCCTGCTTATGATTTTCCCAAGCCCAGTACACACGTCCCTCTTCCCTCTGGAAACCCCTGCTGTGTTACATCTGGCAGGTGAAACTGCCCTCTAGATACCTGGAACGTCTGTCTGTGCTCTAGTCTGTCAAGTGTGTAGGATGAGCTTTAATTAAACATGTGGGGTTTTCAATTGCTCCCACATAAAAGGCACACTCACTCCTTGGCCAGCGGTGTTTCCAGCCCAGTCATTCATATGTAATGTGAGTGTTTGTCAGGAGAGGCACAGAGCATCTGCGCTATTGAAAAAGCAGGCTGAGACCAACAGGCAGGGATGTGTCACATTGAATCCTGTATAATGAGAGTTTTGTTAATTATGAATATGATCAAGGATACTGTATGACTATAAAGCAGCAGTATTCACTGGAGGTAATCACAGACTACATTGTTACACACGCTGGTTCATATCCATCTATACAATCATACATCCTTCCAAATAACTAATCTAATCTATCCATCCATCATTGCATCCAACTAATTAATCCATTCAATTAACTATCCTTCCATCCAATTAACCTTCCAGTCATCTATCCATCCAAATAACTATCCATCCACAGCAATATGAACTTTTTTTTTAAGGGGGAGTGTTTGTGCACATCCTCCTTATAAAGATAAAGACCTATGTGTGTTTCTTTTTTTTTTAATCCCTATAACTTTTTTTCAATCTCAGCTCTGAGATTCCAGGCAGAATGATGTAGTTCTGCACAGGCCCCTCCTACAATAGTTGATTGACAAGACCGTCTTATAGACCCACCCTGAGTAAGCTGTCATCAATCTGCTATTGTGCTGACTCTGGTGCAGGGGAAGACCAAATGTCCCCGATTTAGGTGTTTAGTTGTTGGATGTAGTTATAAACATAGCAGTCGTCATTTACTCAAGACATCTGAGCCGCTGAAGAGTATTAACATTAGTTTCAAAAGGAATGCACCAATCTCGATCTTTATATAAAGGTTGTTTATGAATCTTTGAAAATCACCTTTTCTAATAATGTGCTAGTTAGTACGTTTCGTGGTGATAGTTTACCGTCTGCTTGTCACTTCACGGAAGAGAGGGGTGGGGTCAGCAGAGCTCATTAGCATTTAAAGCAACTTGGACTAGAACAGTGTGCTGAAAACAGATCTGATTTTGGCAGGGTAAAAAGGGTGTTGTTTTAACATATGTTATAGACTTTATATGTCAAGCTACGCGAGCGGATTAAGCAACACAGACAGAGAAAGTTATTTGGAAAAGTTGACTTTATCAAATGGTATCCGGCTACCAGTCCAATGACGCCTCACCTGCAAATAAAACACACACACGTTTGTTTACTAGCCAATTCGACCACCAGTTTATCAAAATTTACCTACATTTGAATATTATTCTACATCGAACAGACAATCACTAATGTAAACGAGGATTACTAGAGTCCAATAATGCTTCATCTGCAAATAACACACACACACAGTTTGTTTACTAGCCAAATCCAAAACCAGCTTATGAAACTAGCTGTATGTGGTCATCAAACTTCAGCTGTGTTGATAAACTCCACCGTAGGCTACAGACAATCAATAATGTAAACCATGCTTTCCATTAAACTCAAGAGTCCATAGATAAACTTACCCGATATAAAGTGGGCGCTGCAGACGCGAGCATTTTATATTGTGTCCTCGCTCCAATCAACACGTTTAATCGCCTGCAGCCACAGGCGCCGCCAGTTCTTCTGAAACGTCCGTGATCCTGTCGTAATCCTATAAAACTTAAGCCACTTGGTGGAATATCTATTAGTGCAACCGTAAACACAAGACATTTTGATGCTGGGAAACCATTTTGATAAACACGTTAGAGCCAGTGGGGAACAACACCACTTCCGTTGCCAAAATGCGTGCGTAGCTAATTTATCACATGGGCTGTAAAAGGGTCTCTTGTATAATACTGTGGTTTAAGTTTTGTGATTAAAGCTTAAAATAATGGTAATCGATTATAACACAATATGAAATATAACACTTAAAAACCCACCTTCCAGCAAATAAAATGTATTAAGTTTTATCAAATATTATAAAATAGTTATAAAATATTACTGTGGCAACATCATTTGTGTAAAAATAATACAGATTCTGTAAAATAGACAGATATTCAAACAGGCAAAGAGGCAGTATAATTGTTTTGGGCATTTTAGCAGTTTTTGCCTCTTACTGGCCGAAGAAAGCAGGATATCCTTCAATCTGCTCCAGGATGTTTGGGTTAAAACTCTCCTGTTCTGTTGCATCTACATAACAAGAACAATGAGCTGCATCAAGCATTTAAAACTACTCATGCATGGCAACCTCTTATCAGGTCATCACAAAAGAAAACAGCTCACAGTTGTGGAGTGGTCAGCAGGGAGACATTGACAGACTCTAGAGATTGATGGAACATTAGTGGAGCCGGTCACAGGTCAGCGAGGAAAGCCCAGGCACATCTCCTAAAGACCCTTCTTACACAACACTCGTACAATATGAGCCAGCCCCTCCCATAATTACTCATCCAACCAATGACTGTCCACAGCACAGCAGTGCCAAAAAGGCATAAAGCCAAAACAAATATACTGCACAAACCGTTTCTACTGTAAACATGACCTGTATGTAGCTTATAACAACACCGACACAACAGGGTGATCACGAGGAGGAAGTAACCCCATCAGCACTTTCGATGCATTAAACAAATCACCCGTTTGGGGTCTTAGCTCATTGTAAGAAAGCACCTCTCAGAGGACACTGATCCAGCTTCCGTGACAAGAATCTTAACCGGAGGGAAATATGCTAAAGTAGTCTTGGATGAATGCCGCTGAGACTTAAGGGATACATTATACACTATATTACAAGAAGCAGGCAGCAACCTGGGCAAAAAAAAACGAATTACAAGACAAACATGATTAGCTTTGAATTCTGAACAGGAGCTTGCAATGTAGCTTTAAGAGATATAAAATAACGTATTCATGAGGGATTTGAATTTGATTACGTATTCATGAGTGATTAGAGTCAAAATACTTGATTTTGGATGTCAAATATGATGTCAAATATTTTGATTAGTAATATTCATTGCTAATTTTGACTTTTTCTCAATATTTTGATTTATTTGCACCCACATTTCAAATTGTTATATATATATATCTTTTTTTTCGGTCAAATATATTATTAATATATACATATCCTAACAAACCATACATCAATGGAAAGTTTATTTATAAAAATTTTGGATGGTGTACAAATCTCAAATTAAAAAATTACACTTATTACTGGTTTTGTAATCCAGGATCACATATATTAAATAAATAGACATTATGCAGAATACTGTTTAAACAATAACACTAACATTCTTTGTGTTTGTAAGTGATATAAAGAAAGTTTTCCTGGGGGATTTGAAATTTTCGATTAAGTATTCATGAGCAAGTCAAAATGCTCTTTTCATGACTAAATGTGTTAATATTACTATTAATTTGATTATTATTTATATATTTGTTAATTTATTATGGTTGGGGGGTCATTCCAGTGTTCAAAAGCTATGCAAAAATAGATGTGCATGGCATCAGTAAAACATTAGAAACTCTAAGGCCAACATAGCCAAAAATAGCTATTTTATAAGTAGATTGGACAGAAACACGCAAATGAGATGTTCACATTTATAATTAGTCACTAATTAGTTGCAAACTGCAATGAAAGTGTTTCAAACAAAGTTAACAAAGTCACAAGATCAAACATTGTATCAAAGCCTGAAATATCAGAAAAATCTTTTTTTTTTTCAGTTTATATTTTACTTTAATCAGTTTAAATCCCGAATTTATCTAGTTTATCTTTAAATCCCTAAACTTTGAACAAATATTACTGAATACAGTTCAAACATTTAGTCTTTCATCTCCTGAGTTTAAAATCGAATGAAAATTGCATGAATTCTAGCAAAGTTAGATAAGTTTCCCATTAACTCCAAAAGTGCACAGAAAAAAATACCCTTTTTATTTCCCCCTAACAAAACGCACAGCAATTCTACAAAGAGATGTCTTGTCTGAAAAGTGTGTGTTTATGACCCCTGTGATAAGGGGGCAAAGGTTACCAGAAAGCAAGGACGGAGTAATGCCGAAAGTCTCTTTCAACGGCAGTAATTTGTAGACTGTTAAGACTGAATCTGGAGTTTGTAGAGGTTTGCTGTCAATATGGTACATCAGTTAAAGGCTTTTAGTGAAAGCTCCAGCAATGCCAGATAGAGTCTACTGCTTAAAAGCCAGAAGGGGAATGAATCACCGAGGGTCAACTGTGGAATGGGAGAGCTATTAATGTGATGACCTGCTCTCAGCAGTGTCCATAGAGGTGGCAGATAACAAAATACAGTCCAACAAAAATTATTCTTAGTGGAATGTGTGTTGAAATTTATATAAACACTAACAAATATTTGAATATTTGTTTCATTATGGTGTCCAATTAAATATAAAGATATATATGTCTATATATATACTGTGTATATATATATATATGTGTGTATACACACTTTGGTTTTGATGTACATTACTGTTTAGACTTCTGATAAGTTTTTCCTCTTAATAATGAAATTGTATACATTGTTACATTACAATCGTGTTTTTAATTTTCTGTTTATTAAAGAATCCTAAAAAGAAATGTTTCCACAAAATTTAATCAAATGTTAAACACATATCAAGCAGAAAAAATGTGATAATTTGGTGTTCAAAACAGTTATGTGATATATATATATATATATATATATATATATATATGAAGCTTATTTGCAAAAACAGCTTTACTTTTTTTAAAGAAATCATGTTTTGTATTATGTTACCATGTATTTACCTTTTTTAAATTATTATTGTGTTAGTTAGCTGTTGTTGCTTTTACTATTATTTATTTTTTAACCTAGTCAAAAAAAAAATATATATATATATATATAAGTAATAAAATAATAAATATATATATATATATATTATTTGATTGACATTAATTAGAATGCACAATGCTTTTTTGCAAATTAACTCTTCTCTTGATGTTTTTACTTTATTTTACATAAATATATGATGTGAAATAAAAAAATATAAAAAAATCTTACAAACCCCAAACTTTTGACTTAAAAACTTGCTTATTAAACTATTAAAATATTGCAAACATGCAAATCAAAGTAGAATATATAGTGCAATACACTCTTAATTTTTAAGTTGGGCAACATGTTAAAAAGTATTGAAAAAATGGGATTTAGCAGTCCTCTCCCAAAAGCCAGTATGTCCTCACCAAGCCCTTTCCCTGAAATGGAAGAGAACAGGGAGGTGAGAGCAGTTCTGAAGCTTTGAAAACTTGTTGTTAAGAGGAGGCTATTGAACTCTATTTATAGTTCCTAACCAGCTGTGACTCGTTACCGAATAAATATTTCCACTGTTTCTGAAATGATGTTGCCATGTATACACAACTTTTCGGATATGAATGTTTACAGCCGTGATTGTAGTTATGAAGTCATTTTATTATGGTTTTGTAACACAATGGATTTGTCACCATCAGTGCTTGTAATTTTGAAGCACCATTCCTAAAATAAATATGTGTGAGAGAAATCAGCTGAGCGAATCGGATTGTTGTGATGTGATAAGACAGGTGAGATGAAAGCAATATGATGCTTTCTGAGGTGAGTGTCACAGTGGCAGAAACTCTGTACCTTTATGTGGATGTCACCTCGCAGTTCACAGCGGAAAGTCCTGAAAGTGTCAAGGAGAGACTTGGTAGAACTGCTCACATGAATCCTCAGTGCTGAAAGGGAAAAAATAAAATGATATGATGTCTGTCTCTACTATTACATGAATTTAAAAAAAAAGTGCTGAGGTCAAGGCAGTGGTCAGATCAATCACATGGGTTTCATTTAAAATGCTTGTCCTAATCTGCTGTCAGCGCATCCTTCATGAGTGGTCTTACGTAATCCATATGTCTCCATCCTGGAGGCTGTGTTCACAGTGTCTCCAAATAAACAGTAGCGTGGCATTTTGAGACCCACAACCCCTGCAACACAAGGACCTGTAACAAGCAAAATTATTTTTTTCAGGATTCAAACGTTAGTAGGTCAACAAACACACTTCAAATAAAGTTTCTCCTTCTCCACTACTCAGCCTATGTTTTGTGTGCTTAAAGTAGCTCTTTAATGGTGACGTCATGTAATATTATGTGTAATGATGTATTTGATGTGAATTTTTCATATATGTGTCATAAGCCAAGTTGGCAAGTAAGAATCACTGCACAAATGCCTGAGCAGCATAAACACTTCTGTAATGCGTAAATTGATAAAATCAGAAGGAATATACAAATGCGTCATTGGTTTTCTGTTAGAAACACATCTGAAAAAGGCAAGAGAGAGAAGAAATGAAGTGTACTGTATAAACCTTCGGTATAAACAACCAGTCATAATCAATTGTATTTATGAGAAGTAGTTCCCCAAACCGTTATAATGCACAATCTGTTCCATCTGTTTCTTACAGTATATTGTGCGTATATAATTTCAGACATGCATGTAAATAATAAAAATGCATGTTGATATACATTTTTAATTGTTGTAGCCTACTTTTATATTGGATATTTTTACATAGAGATGATTTTTTTTTTTTTTTTTGTACTTTTATTTTAAAATATTTTAAAATGCATCTAATTTTGTGATGCAAAGGTGAATTTTCAGCAGTCATTTCTTCAGTCTTCAGTGTCACAGGATCCGGACGAAATCATTCTAATATGTTAATTTGGTGACAAAGAAACATTATTTGTTTTTATTTGTGGAATCCATGATACATTTTCAAAGAACAGCATTTATTTGAAATATACATATATAGTTTTACTATCATTTAATTTAATTTAATTATTATTATTGTTATTTGTATTATAAAATATAATATAGTATACTGTATGTCATTATATATATATATATATATATATATATATATATATATATTTTTTTTTTTTTTTTTTTTTTTTTCCTACTTTTGAATTTTAGCGCAAATTTAGTGAATATTCATGCTGGGAAATCAAGTGAAAATATGAGAGGCGTACTGTACACTCAAAGTGGAGTGGCAATTTTTAACATGTACAGTACAAAAAAAATAAAAATTAATGTGTTTTTGGCAGACAAAAGAAAATGTGCCAGCCTAGCAGTTGAACTACTGCTAAGGTTGGACACCCCTTGTATACTTGTTCATATTTTAGTTTAAGAGCATTAAAAAAAAATAAATAAATTAAAACAAAAAATCCCAGTACACTCATTTTTTGTGACTGATCAGGGTCAATGCAGGTCAATGAATACACAAGAATAGCACAGCCAAAGAGCTGTCACCATCCAGTTATTACCTGAATGAACTCCAATGCGGACCCTCAGCTGCTGCTCTGGTACGTGTGGACTGTAAAAGCTCCTCATGCCCTGCACAACAGCTAATGACATTCTTGCTATTTCTTTTGCATGGTCTTCTCCATTTCTTGTAGGCAGGCCAGACACTACCATGTAAGCATCACCAATGGTTTCTACCTGGATACAGCAAACAACACATTAATCAACCCATATCCTACAAAGGATTTAATAGCCTCGAATGATGGTGAGGTATTCAAATTATGTACCTTATAAACATTGTGGTTGTCAATGATATTGTCGAAGTATGTGTACAGGTCATTCAGCACGTTCACTACCTACAGCAAAGGAAACAAGTGCGTCTGGTTTATAGCAGTCGGCTTAAGGATATAGATACAGAGATCAAAGTTTCTGTAAGGTGGCAATAGTTTTCAGTTGTGGTTCAGCCATGGGCTTCAGTATGGTCCAGAAATAACCTCATGTGTATGTATTATTTCCCCTTTAAGGCTCTGACGGGATAGCGAGCCAGCAGCTATGCTAACAGTAGCCTGATATTCGTGACAGAGTAGAGTTTTCGGCACTTGCGCCATGTCACCTAGTAATGTCAGGAGCTCTTATGTGAAATATGAAACCCATTCCAGAGCGTACTATGTGGGTATTTGATCTTACAACAGACCCCTAAACAAACAAACATGCAGGCGCATACATCATTTAGCAAGTGTAAGGTATTTTAAGGTAGAAGACAACAGCTCCTCAACCCTCCCCGAATAGCTCTGGACGTATGTATTTTTAAAAACATAATGGAAAACTGTACAAATACACATAGGACCCACTTAAAAGGAAAAAAAAAAAACAGGCCTACTCAGAAAGTGCAGGGGAGAAACTGAGATGCTCCCTGAGTCTCTGCGTTTTCATCACCTGCATTGGCGTGAGGGATGCTGACATGGCTGTGAAGCCTTCAATGTCGCTGAAATAGATGGTGACGCAGTCGTAGGTCTCTGCTCTCACTGTTTTTCCCGCTATGAGCTGAGAAGCTACACATCTAAAAATACAAGAAAAAAAAGACAGGCACTTTTCAAAGGCAAGACTCAAGTGGAGGGTTTGGTGATGATCACTGTTCTCGTCACGTAGGCTTGTTAGGCCAGGTGCAAGCAAGTTTTTAGCAACTGAAGTGTTGTGGTCGAATTCACTGAACAGTCATGCCACTTTTGCCTTCAGTGTATCAACAAGAAAACCTACATGATATTCACTGTGCAATTTAACCAGGGGCCTATTCCATAAACCAAGATTAGAGTATAAGCCAGGCTTATTTCGGTAAGTCAAGCTTATTTTTGGTAGATTC
>JAUCMS010000001.1:17882329-17893352 GCA_032357445.1 Enteromius radiatus
ATGCAAATTAGATAAAATTTATGGTCATTTAAAAAGTGTGTGAATTTAAAACATTCGCACAATCAAATTAAAAAATTGAATACATTGACATATTGATAACACATCTCAAAATGCATACTCTATGCATTAGTGAGTGTGATGATGTGTTCATGAGGTGTTGCTTCGAGACAGGTGTCGCTCCGCGATGTGTCCCTCTAGGATGAGCACAAGTATGACAGTATACCCACTGCAAAAAAGTAGACTACACCACTGGTTCTAGGTAGCTTTGGATGACTATAATCTGGAGCGTTACCTTGGCAACATCTGCGTGAGCAGTCCCTCTGCTCGCTTCTTCTCTTCCTGGAGTTCAGCGGTACGTTCACTGACTACCTCCTCCAGATTACACGCATACTGCTCCATACGGGACAGCAGGTTATCCAGAATGTTCTCAGACCCCCTGTATGTGCACACACACAAACGCTCAGTAAAAATCATTTAACATTAATACTATTAACTAGCCTTAGTACTATCACATTAAAGAAGCTGTAATTCTTTATTGCCCCTCCAAGGGCCATTTGCTTTAAAAGAAACATTTATCAGTGCACAGTACACACTTTTTTTTTATCTTTCTTCCTTCATCCTCCAAGGCCAGTAAATGTTCAGTGTGATAAGTTGTGACAGGGTTGTTCTCATGAGGCTCTGTGATCGCTGGGTTGTGTGTCAGTGGTCCCCAGAGTGGCCATGTCTTGTTTATTTGTCTACCTGATTAAGCACTGTCATTTGTAAGTGTAATTAATGATCATCTGTGTCCCTGCCCTGTTATTCTTTATTACCTCAAAGCACTCATTAGTCACAACTACCCTCATTTAGAGCTGAAACAAGCACACAGAGGAAAAATGTGCAACTGTTACTGTGACAAGACAACATTAGATTGGAAAGGAGAGAGAGCTGTACACTACTGATGCCTCAGCACTGCTTGTTTAAAGTGCCTTTAATCAAACTTATCTCAATGTTAACACTGGCTTCACTTGGGAATCTTACTGTGCAAGTGGGGAAGATTGTATCAGCAGAAAGTCTAATGAAAGTGTAGTCCACAGAGGACCATAAAAGTCAGAGTGTTTGTGGTTCTCTTTGTTTTGGTCTGTGGTATTCAAGTGCCAAATGCCAACATGTCACTGTTTTATAGTGTACTGTATACAATGTAAAATACAAATTCAGATTATAAGGTTTATTAGATGACTGAGATATATGTGTTGTAAGAAATTATTAACATTATAACCTTTATATTATATTATTATATATATTAGTATTTTGAAAGTGCTTTTTAAATGTAAATTCATATTTTCAGTGTTCAGAATTGAAGCTTTAGCAATTTTATGTCCTGTTGTTGTTGTTGTTGTTAATTTATTACTTCTGTATTATGTATTTTTAACATTTGATTCTATTTCAGTTAGACACAATAGGAACATTTTCAATATTCTAAGATTAAGTTAAAGTCTTAAATATTTTAAAATTGATCTATCTTAATGTAATTTAGCTTAATAAAAATGCATATTTATTATGTATATATAAACACAAACGTACAATATCTATTTAGAAAATATTTTCATGTATTTACATGTATATATTTACATTCATATAACGTATATTATATAAATATATCTAATATATAAACATATTTTTATGTTTATATATTAAATGCATGCATATGTATGTATTCATACAGTATATACATAATATGCACAGTACACACATATATTATGTATAAAAAAAAAATTATATATATATATATATATATATATAGGATGCCATTAATCATGATTAATCATTGGCCAGCACTAATCAGGAATAAACATTAATCACTAACAAACTGGAAGGATTTATTGTTTCTTGATGTAAACTAAATGTAGTTGACCCAAGCTATAACAAACTAAACACCATCTAAACCAGCTAAAAATAAGCCCCGATGAGGTGACTTACTTCATCTAATGTAAAGTAAAAGAAACGTAAAGATGTACACATATTATTGCTCTGTGTCTTGCTTCATTACTGACCCATTAGGACAGAGTTTCTTGATGGCAGTCCTGAGAGAAAAGAAGTCTGGTCTCTCTGCAGGTTTCTCTCTCCAGCAGCTGACTATGATTTCCTCCAGTTCCTCTACACCCTCCGATGGGTCTATGTGAGGCCTCAGTGGACTATAGCCTCTCGCCCTGACCCTCTCCACAATCTCTGAAAAACAGACAGGCACAGAGTCACCAAAAGTCCTGTACAGTTATCCATCTGAAATGGTTTACCTTATGTTATAAAAAGAGGCTTTATAGAGAGAGAGGGAGAAGAGTTTTTACCATACCTCTAGCACTGAAGTGACAGTTGGGAATGTAGAAAGGCCCTCTACGATATACTACCTCTTGAGCGATAATGGCAAAACTGTAGATGTCTCCTTTTTGAGTACCATTAGCTGAAATGGACTCCCTCAGCAGCTCTGGTGCCCTCCATAGCAGAGCTTAAAATGAAAACATACTTCAAAATCTACATAAAACGACCTACATTTTATGTGTGCAACATATTTATGTGTTTATGTATTGTGCTATAAGTTAATCTCATATATTTTCATCTAAACAAAACATCTTTGCTTCTTAAAAGTTCTATATTCCAGCTTACTAGTCCAGGGGTCAAATCCAGGGCTCTGCTCTGAGTCTGAACGCCTGACTGCGTTAAGTCCAAAATCAGTGACCTTCAGGACAAAGCGGCTGTCCACAACACAGCTCGATGACGAGAGGCGACCGTGACAGTGCAAAGGACTGCGGTGCAAATAGTCCATGCCCTACATCAAAGTCAAAATTTATCCATCACTGTTTTATATTCTACTGTCAGCGAAAAAGGGTTTAGACTATATAACAGGCACTTTGACCTTTACAATGTCTAGCATGAGAGAATACTTGAAAGTCCAGTCCAGCTTAATAGACTCATTCTTCAAAATGTCCTGCAAAAAAAAAAAAATTGTTACTATACAATGGCCATTCTTAAAATAAGAACATAGCACTTTTCCCTTCCTGCTCTCATGGCATAAATGTAGGCTACCTGGGTGCACTTTTAGCAAAACACAAAATACGTACCAATAAGTACATTAGTGCAATTTCCAAAAGAAATTCCGTTTCACATAAATTTACAGAGTATGAATTAATAAAGCATAGTTGTCGCACAATTTGGCCATGGAAAGCTCCGGTTTGAATCCTGTGTTCGATAAAACGGACCAAATCTCCGTAAAAGGAAATTGAAATTAAGTTGCATCAACAAAAGAGCATTAATTTTCAGTGACAGTCCTCAGATATTTGAATTCTGAACCATAGCAATATGTAAGTGAAGAAACACAATAAAAAACACAGTAATACTTACCTATGTCAACGTAATGAAAATGTGCGGGTTCACGTATTAAACCTGAGTTTTAGCGTCACTTGCATTTGGACATTTCTCTTCGAGACTGTTGTGAAATGTGCAGTAAGGTACATTAAAACTGTGTTGCACAAAAAGGGCACCGAAGTAGGCTATCAACCAGGTTGACTTTTCCAGTTTTTTTTTTTTTTTTCAAAATATGTTGCAATAATTCCTGTATAAGGATTACAGCCATTGTCTCAATAGTTACACATATTAATTCATAAATCCATTATTAAAATCCATGAAGTCATGAAGAAATGCATAGCTTGAAAATGCTGAAAAGAAACAATAATCTGTGTAATAGCACCTGCAAGCTTCCTTTAGGGCAGAACTCTGTAAGAATGAAGGGTTGAGGGGTCTCCAGGGCCGCTCCAATAAATTTGCAAAGATTATAGTGGGTCGAATCTCTACACTGAAGACAAAAAGGTACTAAATGAAGTGCATCATATCAGCGGCATATTGTATTAAAAAAAAAATACATTTGTCAATGTTTTAAGAAGTTTTTACATGTTTGAGTTCTGCCAGCAGCTCGCTGTTCAGATGAGTGCTTCTTAAATTCAGAAAGCAAACAGAACAAATTGTCCCCTGAAGGTGAGAAAAAAATGAATTGAATTAACTGATATGAATCTTTTTATTGGGCAACTAAATCATGCCCAGTGTTTTGTAGCATAAATTGTCTTCTACATAATGTGGGAATGCAGTGACGTAAATACATAAACACTAAGATCCCAAATACTTTACTTTGTAGACTGCGGTTCTGTGTGCTGTGGGCTTGTCTTGCATGCTGCAAATTATAGACTCCAAAGAAGCCTGGATGGGTTTCATTCTGTGGGACTGAACCACAAAGAGGAGAATCTAGATGTAATATATTCTTTCAGCGCATGTAGTAATTCCATCCAAACAAACCAAAATGAATGATTAGAAGGTAGAAGTGGGTATCTCTTTAGGCGATTGTGTTCATTACATAGTTATTATATATTATATGTAATTTCTGCCTCACAATTGCTCTTGCATTACAAAATAAATTAAACTGTTGGCCATTATAATTACTTAATCGACTTATAATGCATTAAATCCTCTTAAAAACCTTTGCTGGCATGGCTGAGGAGTGATGCTCCATCATTACAACATCATCAGCATTGACTGTCCACAGCATCTTGGAAGCTTCCTCCTGGAGTTTGAACTTCCTGGTAAGAAATATCAGTTTAATCTGAAGATTGTAGAAAATCTAGGACCATATTTCTCCAAAGCCAATATTCCTGAAATGCTGAGAAAAACTGAAGAACAGCAGTAGAGCTGATTGAATAAGGCGTGCATTTTTGGGCATGAGCTCTAACGTTTCAACTGAATTTAGTCTGGCATTCATGAACTATAAAATCAACAGAATGTTTCGACATAATTGCAGTATAACATGCAAAACTACATCCAAAATAAATGAAAATGGTGTAACTAGCAAAAGCAAAATCTAAGTATGCATCACATTTATCTCATTTCTACACTTGAATTGGCAATGTTAATGTTTAAATAACTATTACCTGTATAAAGCGCAGATTGCGAGGGTCCCTGCTGCCACCAAGCCAGCAAAAATCCCCAAAGCAATCAAGAATTTTCTCTCTGAAAATAAAACACACATTTGCAGGTCTGCTGGGTGATTAGCACTCACTTGGTGTCAACATGCAACTACATCCATTTATAGAAGTATGATACAGCAAGGCTGGAAGCCACCAAGGGTAATTCTGTAGGAATGCAATATGAAACAGTCACATCCAGTCACCTTTGATAAAAGTATTATATCTGGTTGCATAAGTCTGTCCAGACGTTATTACTTCGACCTGTTAGCTTAAGGGAGATTCAGTCAGTGAATGGATGAGAAATCTATATTGCCACTGAGTCAGACATTTGGATCTTGCAGGCATTGGTACATTATTCAAGACTTTTTTCTTTCACACTTTTTTAATCAAAGATAGGGTATGGGGCAATGCCAAAGAAAGATGAAAACGAAGGGGTGAGAAACCGGAGTGGTAAGGGTGTGCATGAACTTAAGTATGGAGCAAATTTGGGCATCTGGTGCCCTCTACTGAAAATAAAGATACTGCAGTATAGCCTTTAACTGGCCCCTTGAAGTGCACGAACACGCTTCTGTGTGTTATTAGCACACCTTCAAAATTAACAAATGGTGGACAGTAAAAGACATTAAACTTTTCATGAGGCCATGAAAGTCCAAATACCAACCCAACATTGAAAAGCGTGCCTCTGCCAGGGACTTGACATTTCACAAGTGTCACAAAATGTGTAAGAAGTTATCTAATATCATTTTGCAGAATTGTTACCACAGTCACGTTTTTCTAATGAGCCCAAATTGCCCAATACCTAGATTGATGCAGAGTTCTCCATGAAAGCCGCAGTTTGGAGAGTCTTTGGGAGGAGTTGTCCGTCCTCCAGGCCACTTGATTTGAACCCCTTGTACTGCCTTATAAGTCCCAAAATAGTTCGCAATGACCTGTGTGGAGAACCATATGACTCATTTGACAAATATAATTCAGAATAGCAGAGCAGTTTTCAGACGGCTTGGTTCAGTCTAGATAGTAAGCATGTTAGTGGCTCACCTGACACTGGTTATTACTGCCTTGGAATTGTTTCAGCATGTAATTTAACTCACGGTCTCCACTCGCATCAATAGTTACATTTCCTTGAATACCTGTTTAACAAAGCATGTAACCCGAAAACATACTAAACCCAGTAATAATCTCATTTTAACTATTAATACAGCATTGCATATACGCACATGTAATCTTAAATCCAACTGGGAATTACTGGCTATATTTTAAACGCTACAAACCTTTAATGGTTCTGTTCCACATTCGTCTAGTGATGGCTAAGCCATCGTATGGGTTTTGTTTTTCTGCCAAAGATTCGTTCAATGTCTGGGCATACAGCCAGACACTATCATGGGCTATGGCTGCTAGGAAAGACACCTGTGGAAGTAAAACAATTGAACTCGTACTAAGATATCCAAAAAATTGTGCTAAAATGTTATAGTGATAAAGTGAACTAAATTTCCTGCAAAAAACAGATGTGGTATCACTGACAATAAACTTCACTTTTGTTGTATGCATAATAAAAGCAAACCTTTTCATTGAAAGCATATGTATAGCCAAAGTCTATTTTGGATCTTTTGATGACGTTCTCTGAAAAGGCCTGATACCGTTTATCACTGGGTTTATACAGAGACAGGAAAAACAGAGCCTGATAAGCTTGCTTGGCCACTGAGTCATATCCATCACCTGAGAAAGAAAAAAAAAAAAACATGTGCTATAAATAGAAAATTGCATCATGTTCAGTAATGTCTCATTTTATGAGCAAAGCCATTGATTTTGTGGTTACGTAATGCACACCTTGTTTCCAGTCAAAACTACCAAATAACACCTTTTGCTTGTATGGCTCGAAACAAAAGAAAACGAAATCTCCATTGGTGAGGCCTTTTTTGTGAGCTTCAGTTAGCAAACTGCGGACCACCTTGCCTTGTCCTGATATCACGATAACTGTATAAGCAGGGAGAAAAAAAACCATAGGTTCATTGTTTAGTTCCTCGCAGCTTTTGGGAGAACAAATTTGCATCAGGTGGGATTTTTTTCCTTACTGCGAGAGACTTGTGCCACCTCAGTTAAGGCCCAGGACCAGGTCGACAAGGACCCTTGAGAAAGAGAGCCATGGATTTCTTGATACTTGGCCACTGTGATGTTATTGTGTTCTGCTTGATACCTTAAAAAAAGTGCGTTTAAATGAATTTCTTGATTTCATAATAACAACTATATATTTTATCAGCAAGATATTTTTAAAGGTGTATTACATACCGGATCCCCTCGGCGGCAGTAGCCCAGGACTGTTTATTCTCATAGATAATACTAATGCGCTTCCAGCCAAACTGCTTACAGATTTCCACAAAAAAAGACCCTAGTTTAGTAAAAGGTCCGTACACTCTTGTTAAGGTCGGATAGGCCTGAATTTAAAGGGGTCAAGAGAAAAAGACATTTAGCAACTGAAAAGCAAAGTGCATTATAAGATATAGGAGTTAATACACACATTAAAACAAACCTTCTTATCTAGAAACTGTTGATCTGCACATACGGGACTGATGACAGCGATGTTCCAGTAAGCTGCTAGTTTAGCAGTCACTGCGCAGACCTTAAATAAGAATTAGCAACAGATGATAATATTCCATTTCCTACTCAACGAACATTTACAGTCCTTCATCTTGTAATGATGATATCTTGTGACAAATGAGATCATAACGACTTTTGTAATTACTTTTGATAGCCCTTCATGCGTTAAAAGTCAATTTTAAGCTTTAATTGGAACTGTGTGCTTGTAGAAGACCTTAATTTGGAAGTCTATTGTCTGAGTAATGATATAATGAGTGAGTGATTGTCATTTTTGACATGTTCCGCTGTGTTTTTAATATTTTTGTTTTTTTGACCTTCAATTGTCTTGGAAATGAAGCTATAATACAAACATACATTTGAGCAAGAGGGTCCGATGAAAGCACTGTATTTGTGTTTATGGTAAAGTGCCGCAATTTTCCCAGGACCACGTACATCACTGCATTCATCATCCACGTAATGGTAATCCAGATAATGACCTGACATGAATAATTCATCAACTTATTACATTAAAGATGATATATAAATATTGTGCATCTCCCTTTTGTACTTGGTACAAAAAGCTCACTGACCTTGCAGAAGGTCTGGATGGCTGTTTACAGAACTGATAGCAATAAGAGCTCCAGCCCCAATTCGACCAACACTGATAGGAATTGAGGCGTTCTTGGGCATGGAGATCAACAAAGTGAATCTATCACCCAGACTGAGAGGAACCAGGGTCATCAAAAAGAGCAGTAAGCCAGGAAATCTCTCGAAGTGCTTCATTACCTCTATGGCATATCAGTCCAAATGTATATTAATATTTTACAATACACACAAATATAGAGTTGCATATATACATCATTGCCTATGTAAGCAAACTTTGTTAGAATAGCTACTAGTTGTATCGTAGTCAATATTAAAATCACATGCGCTATGCACACTAGATAAGCCTGTGAAATTATTAAATTAAATTACTTACCACTCATTCCAAAAGAATAATTCCTGCTTGAACAGTTCACAGTTTGAACAAAATGAATCAAAAACTAATTTAAAATAAGGACCTTGCTTCACACAATACCTGTATCGCGGATGGGAAAAGTATCCAGTGGCAAACTGTGGCCATATGGTTTTGCTCTGAACCCAGTCATCCACGACAGTGATCTCCCCCGAGTGACTGTAAATCAAGGGTCTCACATTAATATTGCTCTGTATCTCAAGCTCTGGTGTTCCTCAGACATTTGTTTATAGCTAAACAAGTATATGAGTAAACACTGTTCTACAGATGTTTTGGGGAATTTCCATGTCCACAAGGACTGAAAAAAACATTTTCGTCTGTCAATGCTTTGAGTGATATTGTAGCATATGTTTCTGTTTACGTGCATAAGGGCTCTTTTCAAAAGTGCAAGTGAGCATAAACAAGGATTTGTTCATGTTAAATAATGATGGATGTAGAGTTCGAAAATAAACTGGTATTTTCGATTGTTTGCCAACTTTCTGTGTTTTAAAAAAAGAATTGAAAGAAGAATATTAATGGATGTGCATTAATTAAGAATCACTGCGCAAGAATCAGCCAGTTCAGGGATGAGGGGTCAAAAGGTTAAAGGAAAAATAAGACAGTATCGTCCCCCTGCGCACTGGCACTGGAGGCTTCTATATCGTGGGAATGCCCTCTAGTTTGTCTGTCAGTTTCACATGCCAGAAAACATTTGTTGTGGTCATTTTATCCCAAATATGTCTGTCCATAAAAACAACAAAATCTGCATTGGGGTTAGTTTGTGTCGCAGCACGAATACACAGGGAAATAAAAATAGTACAGTAGTGGAGTATGATTTCTGCTTCAAATTATTTCACGATTTATAACTATTTTATAGTTAAGCTCAATTTACAATAACTGAAAATCAAACAAAATAACAGAGAGAAGTAGCTTCTGCTACAATGTTCTTCTGCAAGACGCACCACATGACAAAAGTTAAAGACTGCAGTTTTAAATATATACGTCTTGCATGTGTGTGCATTTATATATGCATATTAAATAATAGTACACACACATAATCTAAACTAAACACTTTATTTTGGATTTTACCAGCAAAAAAAAATGAGCTACATTAAAAACTGTTATGATAAAACTTATTATAGTATTATAGCCTATTCATATTTCTTTGTCAAGCTAACATTCTTTATATTAAATAGTTTAATAAAAGAGAAACATCAAATACATTTTTTATATTTATTTAGACTATCTAAAGTACTGTTCACAAATAGTCATGACAGAGTAATAAATAAGAGGAATACATTTGCATTACAAGCGCAAACTTTAATGATTTCATCACGTGATAAGAAACGTCGACGTCAACTCGCTCCGCCTAAAGCTTTATACACCTTGTCACTCGACAAATTTTAGGCTTAATGTAGTAAAACCGCTATTCTAGTATTTTAGTTTTAAATATAATTTGTGTACGTGCGCAGTGTATATTTGTTTGTGTGTGTGTGTGTGTGTTTTGTTTGTAAGTGCCTCTGGTTTTACAGATATAGAAGTGGATACTAAAAAGTTAACTTTTTGGAGATGTCGGTAAGAATGGAACACATGCTAACTCTAGTAAATGATTAAACAAGAGCCATCTGGTGATTTTTCTTCCCGACCAGAAGATGGCAGTCAATACATAAAGCTCAGAATCACTGGTGACATTCTTCAACTCATGAAACTCAAAGAGCAGAGACTGTATTTACTTCTAAGAATAAACAATTTAAAAAAAAATCTATTGCTATGAACGTAATTTTACTTTTAGTATGTTAGTGATTTATGTAAAATGGCCTGTGAAGTTAAATATTCACTTTTAAACCTTGAAAGCACGGCCCAGAGGTGCAAACCGCATCTACAATTCAAAGCATACAAATGTTCACAGCAGAATTAGGCTAAACCACAACACAATCCTGATTGTTGGGGAAAAAAATGCTGCTTAAGTATGTTTTGAAGCTGGGATGCTGGTTTAAGATTGTTTACTCTGGTCCTTTGCTGGTTTATGCTGTCTTTTGATGGTCCCTTGCTTGTTTATACTGATCCTTGACCAGCACAACCAACTAAGGACCAGGTAAAACCAGCAAGAGACCAGTTTACATAACAAACATACAGTGGGTATGGAAAATATTCAGACCCTCTTTGTTATATTGCAGCCATTTGCTAAAATCATTTAAGTAATTTTTTTCCCTCATTAATGTACACACAGCACTCACAGAAAAACAGAATGTTTTACATTTTTGCAGATTTATTACAAAAGAAAACTGAAATATCACATGGTTCTAAGTATTCAAACCCTTTTCTCAGTATTTAGTATAAGCACCCTTTGGGAAAGATGCAACAAGTTTTTCACACCTGGATTTGGGGTTTAAGTTAGGGCTCTGGCTGGGCCATTCAAGAACAGTCACAGAGTTGTTGTGAAGCCACTCCTTCATTATTTTAGCTGTGTGCT
>JAUCMS010000001.1:17896964-17913769 GCA_032357445.1 Enteromius radiatus
TTCTCACCATCTTGGAGTCATTCAGGTGTTTTTTAGCAAACTCCATGCAGGCTTTCATGTGTCTTGCACTGAGGAGAGGCTTTATGACGGGCCACTCTGATGGCCCCGACTGATGGAGGGCTGCAGTGATGGTTGACTTTCTACAACTTCTTCCCATCTCCCGACTGCATCTCTAGAGCTCAGCCACAATGATCTTTGGGTTCTTCTTTATCTCTTATCTCTTTATCTTTAACATCTTCCATTTAAGGATTATAGAGGCCACTGTGCTCTTAGGAAGCTGAAATGCAGAAGATTTTATTTTTTTTTATCTGTTCCTTCCTTTGACCTCATGATTCTCATTTCATTTCAATCAGTATAATCAAACACATCTGGACTCAAATGAAGGTGTAGAACCATCTCAAGGATGATCAGAAGAAATGGACTGAGTTAAATATATGAGTGTCACAGCAATATTTAGAAGCATCAGTTTTTCTTTTTTAATAAATCTGCAAAAATGTCAACAATTCTGTGTTTTCCTGTCAATATGGGGTGCTGTGTGTACATTAATGAGGGGAAAAAACTTAAATGATTTTACGATGCAGCAAATGGCTGCAATATAACAAAGACTGAAAAATTTAAGGGGGTCTGAATACTTTCTGTACCCACTGTACCTATCATTGCCAAAGACATAATTAAAATACTCAGAAATGTTCACTTGCTGGTAGATTAGCTCAATCAGTATGTTTCAAATATAGTTTCTTTAGTAATAGAAGAAATAAAAAAAATTAATAAAAGAGAAAAACAAGCAGAAACAGAATTGGAAAGTAAGAAAACAACACATTCTTCTTCACAGTAACATACACTTTATTCATATCAAGTCTTTTTTTGTTGTTTAATTTTTAAAGACAACATTAAATACAGAAGGCACTTACAAAAATTGTTAAATTATAGAAACATATTAACATGGGATTAAAAATAATACGAAAAAAAATTATAAGGACCAGAGATAGCGCCACATGGCAGCCTTGTACAGTACATCTCAAGTAAAATCTACAGAACACTAATCTAAGTACAGTATAAAGAGGATTTATTGTTATTAGTTTAATGCCCCTACTAGGTTTTCATATATAATTCAATCATTTGAAATACAGATAGCACATAACACAGTTGTTTTTGTCACTAGTAAGTGGTTCTTGTTTGTTGTGGTTTATTTTAAATGTTAGGCTTTGTGGTTTCTGCACCGAAGGAGTACTGGTACAGCTCGATCAAGCGGTTGGCCTCCCTCTGCCCTGACAACAAAGCACCATGGGTAGTGGAATAGTATTTTCTATGGGTGGCCTCCCCAGCAAACAATACCTGTAGAGGCTTTAGATAGAAGAAAAGAGAAGAACAACAAAAAGTTAGCTTGACCAAACATGTGGTCAGACAACAGCTATTTTAAGCATGAGCCTCTAGCTTTCTGCTATAGAAAAGTGATTTAACAGTCTCAAGCCTCTTGTTCTTTTTGTGCAGTGTGCTCTGTGGGGTCAGGCTGTTCCTTTTAGACACGTAATTGGCCAGAGCATGTTTGTGCGTGTTTGCGTGTGTGTGTGTATGTGTTCTGACTCAAATTTCAGTCTCAGTGCCGCACAGCTCAACATGACACATTTAAAAAAACATCATGCAAGCAAGACTGCAGTCTGACTTAAGAGCAGTCATGGAAAATTTGAACGAGATGAGGTGAAAAGCCATGCAAGTGGTTCTAAAGAGGATTCAGAGGTCTTCAATTAAAACAATCAGAAACATGTATAATGCCTTGAAGGGATACCCGCCGTTTTTGGTTTAATTCGCATATAATGAAAAACAAAAATCATAATTGAACACATTGAATTCAATACATAAAAAATCAATACAATGCTCTTCCAAAAATATACTGCATACATTCTCATACTTAAATTATGTTAAGTGCAAATGCCAATTATTTAGCATATTTTGCTTTAATAATTTATACAACTTTGAAATTACCGGAGCCTTAGTGTTCTTAATATAAGGCAGGGGCTCAGCTAGCTTCTCCACATCTCTGCCACTGGAGCCCACCCGAGTGAAGGAGTAAGAACCCCGGATATAAGGATTACTGCCCCACGAGGAGCGCAGGATCCGCCTTGGTTTTGGAATATTCTGGTTCCCTGTTAGAGACATCAAATGATTAAATAAAAAACTATTTGCCAAATGCTACTAATTGATTAAAAGAAAAGTTTTAAGTTGGTCTTAAAGCTTGTTTTAAACCCAGCTATTCAAGACAATACTTGATACACAAATTCTTCCTTCTTTAAGTGTATTTTGATGTGTTGTTCTTTTACGCTGATCTAGGTTTGTTTTGGTGGTGTGGTTTAAGTGGACACGAGAAGTTAATCTTAAGTCTGCTGTCAAATAATGACAGAAATTAGGGTAACTTTCAATTATCAGTGACAAGGTGTGACCAAATCCAATTTCAGCACACTAATTACTGTAAATAGACTGGGGCAGATGGGAAAGGGAACCTGCTGTGGATCTGGATTAAAACAGACTGACCTAGTTAAGAGGAATGCCAGTCTGTTACCTACAGTGAATGTGTACAAAGACCCTTAATTCTGACTTGTGTTCTGTTATGAAAGGGTTACAGTGGAAGAGAAACCAGAGTTGTGTATTGTACAATCTTTAACACAACCCTGTATGTTTACACTAAAGTCGTGACCTTGTCAGAGGTCCCTGGTTCAGGTTCATATGCCTTCTTGTCACGGAGAAATATAATTTAAGGCCAGCAGTAATAGAACCAGTTAAATGTGTATGTGACAAAACAAGCCGCTTGTTTGGCTGACAAACCTGATTGCATTCAATTCCTGAATCCCTAGACAAATCTCCTGTCAGCTGGAAATGATCTACTCTCTATAAGAGAGTAAATGCAGCTCTCTAAGAAGGTCAGAATGGGAGATTATATGAATCAGGGAATTGTACTGAGAAGCTAAAATCATTCTGAAAATGGAACATTAACAATGTTCTTTCTGCTAATGACAAACGGCAAAAACTGTCAACAATACTCCTTAGTGGCAGTGGGAAATGAACGGCAATTCAATGACATATTGTAAGCATTACTGAGAATTAAAGGAGATATACATTTTTTGTTTTTCCACACCCTGATAATAATGCAGTTTAAACAGGATAAAGTGTTACTCTTGGCACACGTGCTTACCTGTAAACTGACGCAGTAGTTCGGTGCATATCTCCGCCACAGTCTCGTCGTCACACCTTTCCATGCGCAGGGCTTCTTCTCCGCAGATCCAGCCACTCAGCATGTGGCCATAGCGCTCGGGCGGATACAGCACATCAAAGCTGCAGATCTTTCGGTACCACAGCTCTTCTGGGTATGCCTGGCTCTCCAGTTGTGCCTCGTCCTCCCACACGAACTGAATGCTGTTGCACTCGGGACTCCAGAAGGGCTCTGCAAATTCTAGAAAGATCTTGTCGGTAGTACTAATGCCCAATTTCTGGATGGCCTGTGCCTTGTCTAGTGGCAGTCCTGGGGAGAAGAATGTCTCATGAGCTTTCTTCAGGACCCCAAGAGAGGCCGTTACGATCACGTGGTCTGCCAGCAGACACTCGCCGTCTTCACACTCCACACAGACCGGAGAAGGGCTTGGTCGCTGGTCCAGGTTATGGTCAGCCTGGTCTACAATTTCCTCTGTATCATGGGAGCTGCAGTTCCAATGGATACGGTGGACTGGTTTGCTGAGGCGGAGGACGCGACTTGGGATGTCCTGAGCCAGGATCTCAATGATTTTAATGAAACCAGCGGGAATGACATGGTGAGCGCCAGGAATCTCGGTCCACTCACCAAACTCACTAAGAGACACTTCATCCATGCTGGGGGAACTGCTTTCACAGCTCTCCACCTGAGGCACAAAAAAAGATGTTACAAAATGAAGAAATTGTGGATAAACCTGCATAAAGGTGCTTCTTGGCATCGAAACTGAAGTCTACAGAGTTCAGTGTTGCCAAGTCTGCGGTTTTCCCACAGAATCAGGCTACTTTAGCACTGTTGCCGTGGGTTGTTTTTCATGTCCGCGGGTTTAAGTGACTTCAATAAAGTGACATTTAGATCCTAAAATGTGAATGGTACTGGGGGAAGCCTGCGTTTGAGCTAGTTTTATATAGAAATTGTACATGTTTTTTTGTGAAAACCTGGCAACCCTGAATGAGTCTGATAACGTGGCTATTCATGAATAGCTTCATTTACTGTTGGTTTTACATTGTTTTCACACAGTAAATGCTTGAACTGTACTAAACCCACCATTTACTCTAAGGTTACAGTTCCACTGCTGTAAACAAACACAGGCAGTCTAGCAGGCATATAGCCAGCAGAGTGCTTTTTCTGGTCCTGCCCCTTCCTCCCATAACCTCTAGCATTACAGGATGACATTCAGTGTCTGTCCTACTTTTACCTCAGTAATCCAGAGCTTTCATTACTATCAGAATTTCTGTTAATAGCCTGAGCGAAAAACACTATTGTGTGACGCTTAGAAAGGGGTTTATTTATTCCATGAATCGTAAATACAAGCCCATTGTGAGTCTAGTTCAAAGTATGAGAAATGACTAAAACAGTATTGTGTTTTGAAGCCACACCTATGTGGGCGGACATCTATAGTTTTCGCAAGAGAAACTCAGCTGCAACAAAGTGGAGAAGTGTGTATGGCAGTGACGTCACTGTTGTCTTACAAAGGTGAGGATACACGCAATGTTTTTGATGTTGTCATAGTTTTGCAGTAAATCTGCTCACAACAGGAACTCAACTATTTCCGGTTGTGGTTTGTTAGGGAGATGACAAACACGACACCACACCTTTAATTTCAAAATCAGGTCTATATAGATATATCTTGATTTTTAACTATCCTGTGGCTAAACAAACCATGATTCGCTTATGAAAAATCTCAGAGCACTGCTCACCTTGAGGTACTGTTGTAGCATAGATAACTTGAGTTTCTTGGTGCTTTCTGAGTCATAGGGATCGAGCATGATCTTCTTGCGCACCACATCTCGTGTGAAGATCCCAACACTGTTTTGACTCTCGGCTCCCACAGGCTTTCCGTTCTGGAAGAACTCCTGAGTCAGCTCGTACACCTGCACAAAGGAGGTTGTTCAACAAGATTAAGAGAGAGAGATCATAGTCATCAGATCATGAAGCTATTCTTAACACAAACAAGAGTTTAATTGTGTTAGTTATTGAGGTAGAGGGAGGGAAGCTGACTCTGAGAACAACAGCTCAGGATGAGTTAACAACCACAAAACACATGACTTTTATGGCAGCTGCGAGCTTGAAGTGAAAATGCTTCTCAGACAAAAAAAAAAACAGTTCAGCAGATAGAAGCAAATTAACAATTAGGAGCAGTTATAAAGCTAACAGAATGTTAAGTGGGTATATTAAGCTACTGTACAAAACTGCTGAGATTCTCTAGACTGGTTCAGGTAGAGTGAGGCCATTAATGAACAAAGCCTGTACAATAGAATTTCCAAATGGGAATACAAATGGCTTAAGCCCTGTTTCCACCTGGCATTAAGATTTGTTTAAGAAACCTCACATGGAGGTAGTTAAAAATGCATTTGACCACATCACATTTGTACTGGAAATGCTATCTTTAAGGGAGCTTGACAGCAGTGAAGCTCTGCTTGCTTGCCACGTTAGCTTCCTGCTATAGATGGAAAGAGAAATGCATCTCGGCTGACCATTCAAGACTGAATCACCAAAACGCTGCTTAATACCAGGTGAAAACATGGCCATACTGCATCAATTTATTCAATCCACAAGAAGCTACACCAAAAGCGAACTCTTCCATCACCTCATTATACAGGTCACTGAACTCCTCCACCAGATCTTTCGGGATTCGCTTGCCATTGTTGGTCTGATAATGGGCCACACCATTCTTGGCATAGAGGCTGATGCGGCCCACACTCCTTTCCTCCTCTGTGGTGTGCTCCAGCAGCCCATTGTCCTCAGCCAGGTGGTAGACGGGGTTCCCATTTGCCCCATGGATCCAGGTTGCTCCAAGTTCCAAAGTGGTTTTACCTGTAGAAGAACGGACATGAGGCACCTTGAAAAGACATGTCTTTTGATTCAAGAAGGTTAAGGATAAAGTAATAAAAAGGTTGCTATCATGAGAAGACAGTTGTCTTACCGTGCTGAATGCTTTGCACTCTGCCTCCGATACGGTCTGAGGCTTCTAGCACCGTGACATTGGTGAAGCCGTTCTCCAAAAGGGTTTTGGTGGTGGCAAGGCCGGCCAAGCCCGCGCCAATTACTACTATTCGCGGTTGTCGATGTCTCTGTAAGGCACTACTAAGAGGATCATCAGTGCTGTCTGAAGATATTTCACAACTTTGCATGCCGTCCAAACTCTTCTTCTAGGGAATCTAGAGAAGGGTGAGATGGGGAGAAGCTATGAGAGTAAATACTAAGCCTTCCAGCAAGACAAATAATAGAGATTATTCACAGAAAGGAGGTAAACACACATCAAAGATACAGAACTTCCACCATGTGGTTTGTAGGAATGATTCCAACACAGTCTCTTTTCAAACCATAACCCTAAATGACACCAATATCCAAATAAGGTTTCTTATCTACAAACTCATGTTGAGAGTGTTTATATCACCACTGCAGTTCTGAACACGAATAAAGAGAAAGCAAAGAGGCAGGTAAAGTTTGCATTTGTGTCCTTAGATGGGTGAAGGTTTAAAATGAGAGTCAGTTTTGAAATCAACTTCATTAAAAAAATGTAAAAAAAAAAATGTCATCATACAGAGTCCATTACACTAGTGAATGGAAAAGGACTGCATGTGGCTGTGAAAATAATTATACTGTGATAGCTACAAGGAAACAAATGTGCTCTTCACAGGCAAGGTCTTCACATAAACACACAAGCTTATGTGTGTGACAGCTACAAGGAAAAGATGCACCTAATGTTGGACAGATGTCATAAAAGAAATGTATCAAGGACCTCAAAGGGGAATATTGTTATGGATACAGGATGTTATTATGGTGGACTAAAGTTTTCCTTTCATCAAACTGAAATGGCAATGTTCTTTTTGCACACAATTCATATCTGTTATCGTTGTTATTGCACCACATAGGCATAGCCATGCATATGCAACGAGGACGAGATGGAAAATGTGAATGAGTATGATTTAAATGAATGAGGTTGTGACCACTCTGCTCTCAGTACAAACCACAATAACCTCCTGTTGGGAGTTTGCACAGGCAAAATTCATTAACACAGATTGTTATCAGACTGTGGAGAGGACAGGAAGGCCTTCCTGAGGCTTCTCTGATGCACAGTGACAATCAGAGCATTTATAATAATTAGTAAAAGGAGCTTGGTGGCCAAATTGTATCTGCTAAGGCATGAATGGGGTCGTTTCCAACACATTAGTCTCATGACTACTTCGTACATATTTTATGAGGTGGCTAATTTGTACAAATTTGTATGTTTTTGTACGATTGATCTAAAACCCCAGTGACCCGGTTTTTTCCTTCTTGAGAATGTGACTCAAACTGAATTTAGCCACACATTAGCAGATTAAATTAAATATGGCTGAAATAAAAAACTTAGATGGTTTGTTACATTTGGTAACTACTTTCTGAACACCAAGATAATCAATTCACATGCTAAAACAACCAGTGTCAGGGCAAAATAGCAAAACATGAACTCTCATCCTATTACTATAACGTGGAGTAATATGCATGTAATAAGGATTAGTTACACTGAACTGCTGGAAGCATGAAGCATACTACAAATCGCTATGTGTGGCCTACAGCTAGAAAAACAACTCAACTATAGATGAGCTTTGCAGCTGTATATCCAAAATCACAGAGTGAAGACTAGGGGTGGGTATCGTTAAGGTTTCAATTGGATTACTACTTTTATCAATACCACTTATCGATCCGGTACTTTAACATTACTCTTATCGGTACTTGCTGTTGTGGTTTTTTTATGTTTTTTATAATAATAGAAAAACGAATTGAGGACAGAATTAACAACACTTATTTTTTTTAATGTAAAATAATAATCAGCAGCCTAACAAACACCAATGTTTGAGCAAATATTACACAAACAAAACAAATCATTGTAAAACAAATAAATAAACAATTATTTTCCTGTCAAAGAATGGACAGTGGTTATTGTTGGGGCATGCAGGTAGACTGCAAGGGGACTAACTGCAGCTTTAACCAAAAAAGTTGCTAACCAAAATGCAGCTAAACAATCAGCTTTGGCTAATGTTTGTTTTATTAGAATTAGAATTACACATTTGCATAAATTAGTTAACCGTGTTCAGGATTAAAAGTAATAAAAGTCTGGAACCTGCAGTGTACACTAAATTAAGTGAATGTATTTCATCACTACAAATTAATGTTTAGGTAAGCTCTGCTTTACATCTTAGCTTTCCTTGTTTTCTATTATCTCTGCTTTATTTCTTAATAAGCATAGTTTATTATTACCCTTCTATTTGTAAAGGCATTTTTAGTGTTTCAAATTTATTTAGGCTACTGCATATGTGTGTTTATTAAATGATTAACATTATTATAACATAGTAATTTAAAGAGACCTTGTGTGATGTTTATGTTGTTATTTTGGAAGACTGCTAGCATAAGTAATTATAAAAAAAATCTTGCGTAAGAAAACATTTATTTTAAAAGACGTGCATGAAAGCCATTCTTCTGTCAGATGTGGTTTAATAAGTAAAAATGAACTGTCCCAATTCAGTGTCTGCGGTCAGATGCGTGGTTGACAGGTTTATTGTCAGTGACAAATATTTCATATTTTTTCGTAACTGGTTATGAAAAAAAAAGTCTCTCACCTCAGAAAAACAAACTATCCTGCCAGATGTTATGCCGTGTTCGTTGCGTGCATAAATTTGCAATATTATTATTTGCTATATTATATATATGTATATATAGTGAGTCGCGGCTTGACAGCACAACGCAGTATCACGACCAATTCGTACGTATTCGTACGAGGTGCCAAATTTGTGCTAATTCGTACGTTTTTGTACGATTTGTCTAAAACCCTGTGATGGGTGGGTTTAGGGGCGGGGTTAAGTTTAGTTTGTTCGCACAAATTCATAGGCAACTCGCAAAATACGTACGATTTAGAAGAAATCGTATGAATTTATATGAGTGAGGTCGTACGAATTTGTACGAATTAGCCACCTTGTAAAATATGTACGAATTGCCGTGAGATCAGGTTGGATGACCATGGGATACTGTGGGTCTCAAGGCCAAACCTTCACTCTACTAAGCGCGAGTTTTGGTGTTGTGCGTGCGCGAGCTCTGTATACTACAGAACTTATGTGCGGGACAGATGGACATTTCACACGAGATTGCCAATAACAAGTGCAGGCAAATGTCTTTAATATTATCACAAATTAGAAAAGGTTAAAATATGAAAGGTAATGATTATTTAGCAAAATGTTTTTTTTTTTTCTGCTGTACTTCGTTCTTTTATAATTTAGCACCGGTACATTATAAAACCTTTAAGAAGTTAGACCACTTTTGTAATTGCAACGCTGCTACTAAAACAGCTAGTTGGTTAGTGCCAACAGTGAAAGTGAGAAGTGCCTGATTCTTAGATTAATGCTTGTCTACTGAATGGGTCCCATTAGCAAACTAAGCTTGTGAATAGGTGTTGTCTCACTGATCTGCATTGACCTCCTGTTGAACTGAGAAAGCAGTTCATCTATGACTCACAACCAGAAACTCCAATGGAAAGGACGCTCTACAGTGAAGTCGAGAGGTCCTTTGATGGGGTCCTGAAACGAAAGGTCCTGGATAAACTCAACTGCAACTTAAGGTCCTAAATCCACCATTCAATCTCATGCAGTT
This sequence comes from Enteromius radiatus, assembly GCA_032357445.1. Taxonomy (NCBI): domain Eukaryota; kingdom Metazoa; phylum Chordata; class Actinopteri; order Cypriniformes; family Cyprinidae; genus Enteromius; species Enteromius radiatus. Next base: position 17,906,830 of record JAUCMS010000001.1, read on the forward strand.
TGAGGTGAACCAGAGTCTATGTGCAGTGTTTAACAGAAACACATCTCTAAGTAGTGCTCTTTTAGATCATGCAGCAGATCAGAAGTTGCTGAAGGCAGTACAAACAGCTGTACCAAACAAAAGATAACTAGAGACATTTGCCTTTTTTTTAACACAGTGGTTATGGTTGAGAGGGTTTGTGTACAAAACACTGTATGCATGAAAAAGTTCTTGCCTTGTGGAACATCTGGTTTCAAACCAGAAGCAGAAGGTCATATCTTGTCAAGTTAGTTGAGGTCATACCAGAAAATTAGATGTAGTGTGTTTATAAGGCATGATTTCCATTGTTCCAGTCCACTGATCCTACATTAGATGACCCATATAAGGCTGTCCTTCAAACTTTTTTTTTTTTAAACGAACAGGTTCCCAGTTAGCATCACCTGGAAGTTTTGATGATGAGGACGTTTTAGCCCCTTTCTACCAACAGTGTACTGGTGACCAATCTAGAACACAAAAAACTGTTGAAGTGTTCAGAACACTGAAGTGACACAAAATGAAACTAGACTAATGCAAAGACATTGTTGAACATAAAAAGAGAAGTAACACTTGCATTTTGAAATTCTCCTGTTTGAGCAACCTCAAAGAGCACTACTCTTACATCCCTGTGGCTTGAATGACTGTTCTATTTTTTTCCCCTTTAAGTGGACTTTATGGGCGTTATCCTTGATAATAACAACACACTTCACTTGCCACGGATTAAAGGTGGGATTTGGGGGACGCATACACTCTTCACAACCTACATCCTCTATAATAGCCTGCCCGCCCAAACCCACTCGTTGTAGGACAATGGATGTATATGAGCATTGTGTAGTTTTCCCCTCATCCATTCCCATATTATCATCATGTTTTCTTTTCAAAGCAGACTTGGAACTGTCATACAGACGCACATTTAATAAGGGAAATAAAACAGGACAAGAAGATAACCTTAAACAAAGCCGGCAGAGGAATATTTTTCCTGGAGTGATACAATCTTGGAGTAGATCTACAGGAAAGGAATTTAATCTATACAAATGGATCTAGATTGGCCTGTTATTATGTTCTTTTTAAAATCGATCATTTTTTTAAAAAAAGTAACTGTATGCATAAAAGCCCGAAGCACTGGGTCATTTGAGTGATAAGCGAAGTTTGGCTGCTGATAAAGTAGCAGCACAAAGTGCGTTCAGTAGACTCAGCGCTGCCACGTAACTACATACTGTCACGGGCGAGTGGCCTCCAGTCATAAGAAAATAAACGTCAGCCTATAATAGTTACTAAATATAATTTTCATAAAATCAACCATCACCTTTTCCAGGTACAGTAAACATTTAAGTCATAATTTATGTGTTCCAATACAACATAGCATTATTAGAAGCGCCTCAATACAAACTGAATTGTAACAGACAATGCACTGTGCTTTCGAGAAAGATAACGGAAAAAGACTGAGAAACACCTTCTGTCCGAAATGAAAACACTGATCAGTCCTGCGAGTCAGTTTTGTTTACGATTTTGTTGGATTCACCGTTTCTCCGTTAACAACCTACCTCATTAAAACGCGCAGTACTGGAGCAGCGAAAACACACGCAAATCATCTTTTAATATTCATCTGTATAGTATGGCCTTTACCTGACTTTGTCGTCTTCAGCGTAAAGCGGAGAGCGGTCCTCTGCTCTTTGTATATTCGCAGGCAGCGTCTCGCTTTGTATTTATGTGTCTTGAAACCAGAAGCAGCCAGTTTAGCCGATGCCGCTGCCTCCTCGCTGAATAAATATGAGGAACCGTGACGTACCGCCACGAAACCAACACCGGCTCGAGCGAGTCTTGGCGTGACTCACTGTTTGTCACAGGGGCGTTTGAACTAAACGCAAAGCCCACCCCTCGTGTAGTACATAATGAGAGAGTAGAGCTTGTTTTGTTCAGTCTTCTTAGACATTTATTTATTAGCCTACAAAATTATAAACTCATTTATAACAATACTGGTTAATACAAAGCAAAATATCATGTTTCAATACATGTGGGGATATTTTGGATCATTATTTTGCCTAAAGATTATTTCTAATCCATCTGCTGTTATGTAATTCACAGAACACTATATTACAGCATTGCTATTGTGTAAAAGGTGTACTTTTAACTCACTTATGAAGATTAAATGCAACCTTTGAGACTAATTTAATCAAGTGGCAATCTGATTTAAATGTGTATTTGTATTTTTTAATTATTTTTTTTCTTTCTTTTTTTTTTTCTAGCTCTCATTTCTCATTAGTTGCTCTAATATGAGCCCACTTCATCAGATTCACAGCTTCCCTTGTTTTAGGTTCAGTAGAACACAGTGTCTTTGTTGTGTTCCTTGTTGGTGAGCGTGATTTCACCAAGTACAAGACGTTCTTGGAACAACATTCCAATCAACCAATCAGATTTTTTCAGAAAATATGTGTTTTGGGCTTATGATTAGCTGCTTCTACACCCTTGTTAATCATTTCCCAATGATTTTAGGAATAAGGTTTGAGTAGGGATAGGCTTAGGGGTAGGGATTGGGATAAGTCTATATATATATATTTGTTTTATATCAATAAAAAATGTTGATCCAGGATCATGTCTTACTAAAATCACAGTGACCATTGTGGGTTACTACTTTACTGTTCATGTTCTGATATGATTAATCCTAAATTGATAATTTATCTTAGAATTACAAAAAAACATGATAGTGATTTAGTTCTGGGTGCATTGGTTTGTGCATTTATCTAATCATTTCTACACTGTGTAGTCTGCTCTTCATTATGTTTTCCTCTCAGTTTTATATTTATTCAGTAATACTTCCTTTAATCTTGGCTAGTTCAGTATGCACATTAAAGAGAAAGGGAGAGAAAATCTTATGAACACAGAAGCTTGACATTTCACATTTTAGAGCTTATGTTCAACAGATTCATAGCTGAATATGACTATTTGCTATTAAAGAAAACCTAATTTATTAAAGGGCTGGTATATTGCAGTGCAATGAGATTAAAGGCCTGCATTCTACAGGCTTTAGTTAAAAAAAAAAAAAAAAACATCACAAGAGGATTAGCAGTGGTCAGTACGTTCCTGAGATGTAAAACTAGTTAAAACCCATTCATGAATGGGTGCCAAAGCACAACTCATTAAAATGAAAAGACTGAGGATTAGAAGCGGTCCATTTGGAAATTGGAAAAAAAAAATCCCAGATATAGTTACAATGATCCAATGCCAGGCTGTTTTCTGGACTGTTTATTATATAGATATATTCAAAGCTATGCTTTGGATGTTATTACATCTAAGCGACTTAATAAGGTTCTCCTTTCATTTACTCAGGGTGGGAGAAAAAGGAAAAACAGTGGGACGTGCCGGGTGGAGCAAAGGTTCTTGTTGACAGTATAATCTTCTTTCAAATTTAAAGGCCGGTCATATTCCTCTGTTTTGAAAACACTGCATATGCTTCATTAACATCCTTTATCTGGTTTTAAAAGGTCCTTTGCCACTTGTGTATGAAGTATTTCACAAACATAGATTAAGATATACTTATTGGGCCGGTTTCCCGAACAGGGGTTAGTCCTAAATTAAAATAAATGTTAAGAGCTGTCTATAAAGGCTTGCACTGAGATATTGTTTGGTCTTAAAATGCTCACAGATAATGCATTTTTGTAAGACATGTTTCTAAAAATTCTTAAATGTCCTAAATTAGCAAAGGTCTAGTTCTGGCTTAATCTAATTCCTATCTGGGAAACCGGCCCATTGTGTTTTGTAAATTCTCCAAAATGGTGTTGACTGGATGGAAAAAGCTGTTGTTAGATGGAAATTATCTGTTGACTGAGTTCATTTAATTACACACAAACATACATATGTGTGGGCATAATTATCCATAAACACAATGAGTCTTTCTAATCTTTGAGAAATCAGCCACTTTACTTGCTAACAGCGGTTAACCATTTTGAAACCAGTCTAATACATGCAGGTCGCATGCAAACCGCACTGTCACTGGTTTCAGCAACACATGTGCTCCACTTTGTATGTGTTATCTGGATGATTTCAAAGCAAGCTTGGCCACACAGAATGGCTGCTGTTATGTGGACAGCACGTGAATGGACACGAGCCTCTTGAATAAGTGGAACAAAGTGGAATGTGGTAACAGGCCATCACCAGTGGACTGCTCTACTAGAATGGCCCTTCTGTTGGTGACTTCAGTGGGGTGCATAGCCTGCACATTGTGAATGCTGCCCGCCTAGCCTCCGTTTTTCTCTAGCAGTCCAATTGGCATTGGCCATGTGCCTCAACAGTACAAAAGAGAAGGAAGAAGGTGTCTTTTCATGGATGGGAGGAGAAAGCAAAGCACAGGAACTGGGTGGAATCGTTCTCATTAGTCAGCTTCATTGTGGATGTTGGTAGCATTGGGCTGAAGTGAGATTTTGCTTATGATTAATTATATCAATTTATCTGGAATGGAAGGCTCTTTATATTTTTGGGAATTTACATCATCATGGTCTTACATCATGCTATTCTCTAAAGATTGAGGCCAAATTCAAATACGATTGCTTATAAAGGTTTTTACTACAGCCAACATCCAGGATCAGCCTGGGAAAAAAAAGAAACAAATCCTTTGTCTTTTGTTTAAAACATTAAGCAAGAATAATTACACTACTATTCAAAAACTATTGTACTTTGATTTTAAAGAAGGAAAGACGATGTTCATTTAATTCATAATTCCAGCAATTATGAAGAGACTTTGTATTGTATTGACAAAATATGTCCACTAAAAATGTATTGTGTCATCAGATGACTATTTTCAACAATAGGCAAAAAAAAATATATTATATATGTATTTGTGTATGCCCTCCTTCGGCTTTGATAACAGCTTGCATTCTTGCTGGCTTTGTTTTTATGTACTTTTATACTGTCACTGTTGTTAATGACTTCTAGTTTCTAGTTGTTGCCAAAGATTTGCTTTTGATTTAAACTTGTGTCAATCTATTTTCGAATCCATTAAATACATTTTTGCAACAGAACCACTACTGTTGCTAAAGAGATTCCTTAAAATCAAGGTGCTTCAAAAGGCTCTTCACAGTGATGCCATAGAAGAACCATCTCTTTCTTACGCTATTGTAATCTGAAGAACCTTCTTTTGACACAAAACAAACTTTTAAGAAACAGAAAGGTTCTTCAGATTAGAAAAAAAGGTTCTTCTATGGCATCATGAACCTTTATTTTTAAGAGTGTACTGGTGTGTATTAACCATGTAACGCACTATTTATTTATTGTGATAAAACATATTGCATGTGAAGAATGATGCAAACACAGCCAGCTGTAATATGCTGTACCTAATGTGAGAGGAATTTTAATTGACTGCATATAAAGACTGTTCTTTTCAACCAAAGTGAATGAGTTCCAGTCTGACCGAGCAAGCCAAGACAGTCAAATCACTGCCTGCAGTCGTTCACTATCTCACTCTGGCTTCCTTACCAGCTTTTTTTTTTTTGTATGCTTTCCCTCACAGCTCTGATTGCGCAACACTCTTTGCTATAGCTGGCTTTCTCTTCATTGTGGTTCTGTGATAGTGATCTGTTACCATGCACTACGAGTACATCTAATTTTCCTGTGTATCGTAACTCTTCAGAGCAGCACACCCTTCCAGTTTAAGCGGCTTACATTAAGACTTAACAATAAAAGAACAAATATGCTATCTAGGAACACGAAACACTCATTTTTGCACCTGTTCTTTGGTGCTCAGTTAGTTAATAGAAACAATAGAAACTTGTTTTTTCTGTTTATGTTTCTAGGTTGATGTAAAAATATACTTCCTGTTACATCCAAACTGTAATGATAAAATTCTCTTTTTCCAACAGCTGTTATGTTGTACTTTATCTTCCACCCCTCTATTCGTAGGCCATGGTACTCTGGGTGAGGTGACGTTGGGTGGGTGTCCTTCTGTCCTGTCTCACTTTGGGTGTGTCTGTAATAACATGGCCCATATCCTCCTCTCTGAATCATAGGAAGGAAGTCTGTGACGGTGATGAACTCAAAACAATTCATCTCCATCCTCCTCTCAGGTATTTCCTCAGAACTGGAAAGACACAACCGGAGAGGGCGGGATGGACTTGATTATCTTCATGGGTCTAAGGTCTCTGTGGGAGACAAGACACAGGTCCTTTGCAAATGTGTCCTGGGGTCAGTTCAAAGACCCTCTGCACATCAGGAATCTGGTATAGGCTTTTATAAACATCTTTTTTGGTGGTTTCATATCAGGGATCATAGTAGGATCTGGGAGGTTTATGTTTTCAATTGAATTGTATGGATATTAATGTTTCTTTAACTTAATGTACAGTTTAAGTCACAGGGGTTGATTTTGCATTTATTTATTTTTTAAATCAAGACAAAAAGATTTGAACTTTTTTTATTTTTGAAAAACTGACACGTGACAAAAACAAAACAACAACAACAAAAAACACGCACACATTTTTAAGGCCACACCGGACACAAAATGCTAGTAATTAAATTATCCTCAAAATCAATAAATTGTCGTTTTCATCATCACAGTAGGCTGTTAAACACAATGTAAATTTGGCGTAAATACACTCAAAGAAATGATTTACCGACACTGTTCAGTTGATTTAAAAATATATGTTTTCATTTAACACAATTATGTTTGGTTCACAGTCTGTTAAAGGATGTTTGTAAACGTAGTTTCGGGAAGAGCACGCGCAAACGCCAGCCTTTAGCTGATTCTGATTACTTCAATCAGCCTATTAAGCATCATCCAATCCGGCTTGTCTGCTCTGCCATAAATATCCTCGATTACTTCCCTTCCTCATCTTGTTGGGGGCAGTCGTGGCCTAATGGAAAGGGAGTTGGGCTTGTAACCCAAAGGTCGCCGGTTCGAGTCCCAGGTCCGGCAGGGATTGTGGGTGGGGTTAGTGAA
>JAUCMS010000001.1:17914349-17992241 GCA_032357445.1 Enteromius radiatus
ACTTGGATGGGTTAAATGCAGAGCACAATTTCCTAGTATGGGCAACCATACCTGGCCACATGTCACGTCCTTTCCTTCGCATCCCTCCGCCTCCCCTTTTCTGCCTATTTCGCACTTTCCACGGGGGGCAAAAGGGGTACAGCCAGTAGGGCTCGGCTCGACCCCCCGGACAGCATGCCAAACCTGCTATCTATATTTAAGTATTTATATTTTAATGAGGAAGTGCGAACTCGTGAAATCACCTTCAAACCAACGGTCCCTCTCCCACAACCTCAGGTAGAGCTGATACCAAAGATCTATCACTAAATAAACATTGATACCAACATCATCATACAGTAAGTGCTTGAAAAATAATCTTTAATCAAAAACAAGAAGAACCAGGGAAGGGTAAAGCGAGCATGGTAGACTGTTATTAGCGTCAGAGACTGCAGGCTCAAACTGTTCTTGCCCTCTGCCTCTATAGCATGCTGTAAAATGATACTGTAAACAGTCTATCAGCTGGGTTAGTCAGCATACCTTCACTGCCAGACAGTCAGAATCCGACTGAGAGACGAGGATCATGTTATGCACAAACATACTCACAGTGACAAGGCTGAAGCGATCAGTTAAAAATCAGTTTGTTTTATTTGTAATGTTAATTTAATGTATACACTTGCTCATTTCCATAGTGCGGACAAATATGCATAAGTCATCCAGATTTGTAAAGACATGAGGATGAGTGCACGATGACAGAATATGTGAACTATCCCTTTAAGCCGCAAAGAACACACCCAGAGACCCTGGACAACAGTCAGGATTTAGTGGATTTCTGTTTAAAGAGCAATTTCTTTGGAAGATTTAACTCATTCATTTTAGATTCTGTGCTTACAAGCTTACATTAACATTTTTCTTTCTGTTTTTAATTTCCAGTGCTTTAAAGAAGTAAGAATACATTCTCCTCTTTGTGATGATTTAAATGATTCCCCCCATGGTATTATCCATAAAATAGCCAGATGTGATGTATCCACATAGAAAAGCCTAATACAAAACATTTTATTCTGTGTATTTGTTAAATGTCAGTCTGACCATATTGTATCAGAATTGTCAGTTGGACCCCCTACAGTTACATTAATCTAAGACACAACCTGCTGGTTCTTTTTACAGTTATAAATATCAGGGTGTTTAGTTTTGCCGGGACATGTCTCAGATCAGTGCATATTAACCACACTCACCCAGAACTAATGACTTCACATTGCCATTCATATTTTCCTAACAGACCTGTCTGTCACACAGCAGATGGGCCAACAGCTGTGCATCTCAGAGATAGCGTGCTGTTATTCTCCAGCCCGCCAAGATTTCCAAACAGTCTCAGATGACAGAAGAAAGCACCCTGCAGATGTACAGGTTAGGATTCAGTAGATCATCATTTCAGTCTCAAAGTTCAAGTGAATGAAAAAACAAAATGTTACAAGAATATGACATATATGCCAGATATTTTTGGCTTGTACTGTAGGTTAAAGCAACTTTATCTAGTTTTGTATTATTTTGCAACTTTGCATAAATTCCACTCACATTACTTGTAGGGGGCTATATTTATTTAATGTATTTGTATGGCAAGTAGATGAAAACGGTATGCTAAAGCTGTTATAAATGACTCAGAACATATACTGATGTGAATGCTCTTGGGATTTTTCTGGAATAACCGTTGTAAAGCAATAAGCCCTGTAAAGCCATGGCTTACAGTGAACACTCCAAACATCCCCACTGCATGGACACTTCTTCAAAACTTGAAATACTACATTAAATTCAGAAACAATGCCTTGAGTTATGTAAACAAACAAAAAATGAAACGTGGTGCTTCTGGACTTGGGAACAGGGTAAGATGGCTCTCCGATTTTATCAAAAATATCTTCATTTGTGTTTCAAAAAAAAAAAGATACAAAGGTCTTATGGGTTTAGAATGAAATGAGGGTGATTAATTAATGACAGAATTTTAATTTTGGAGTGAACTAACCCATTGACCCATCCAAGTGCACACATACATTAAATACACACCTGGAGCGGTGGGCAGCCATGTTGCTGTGGAGCCCAGGGAGCAGTTGGGGGGGGTTGATGCCTTGCTCGAGGGTCTCTTAGTTGTGGTACTGAGGGTGGAGAGAGCGCTGGTTATTCACTCCCTCCAACTACAATCCCTGCCGGATCTGAGACTCGAACCCTTCAGGTAATAAGTCATACTCTCTATGCATTAGACCTAATTTCATTTACCAAGTAATCATTATAAGTGTTGAACAAAGACGTACAGTAGTAAAATGTTGTATACCTAGGAAGCTTAATGTATAAAAATCTAAGGAATATCACGTTGTATGTCTGTATTTTCAGTCATCAGGAATAGAAGTGCCTGCTACTTGTAAACTACTCTGTAGAGTAGGTAAATACATTAGGTTTGATTGAAATGAGTCTTGGTGTTGTGCAGATTCATTCTCATCTTGAACCAGTATATTTTCCAACAAATAGTTACATGAAAGCACTTAACCTGCCTTGACCATATGTACTTGTGACACCTCTGTGACCCTGGCACACAGATGTTCTCCATGACCATCAAACCAAGCACAAGTATGCTATAAGGAACTAAAGCAAGATTAAAACCCCTGCTACCCAGAGCAAGTACCATTCTCTTTTATTGTTTCTGTTGCCAAGACATTTCACTGCCAAAACAAAATCAGCAACACCTCAGACACTTGGAAACTATTCACAACATTTGCTTCTCTTCACTGTCTCCCTACACCTCTTTCTGCTTCTTCTCTGACTGTTAATGTCTTTGCCAGCTATTACACTGATAAGGTGGCAACCACCAGCAACCAGTTCTCTACACCACTTACCAAAACTCAACTTCCACCCACACACATTTCACTCTTCTCTTCTCTCTCTCCTCTTACAGATAATGAGGCCTCCAAAGTTCTCTGCACCGGCCATCTTGCAACCTGTCCTTTAGACCCAATCCTCTCCCAACTATTGCAGGTGATCTCATCAACATTTCTACCCACTCTCACACACATCATCAACACATCCCTCACTACTGGAAATTTTCCCATCGTATTAAAATAGGCCTCAGTAACCCTGCTACTCAAAAAGACAATACTCTCTTCAATAAAAAAAAATAAATAAATCTAACTAAACCTCTTGGGTATGCTTTTCTATCAAAGAACAACCTACTTAACAACAACAAATCTGACTTCAAAAGTGGACGCTCCATGAAAACCGCCCTGCATACCATTGCTGAAACTTTTCACCTGGAATGAATGAACTCCAAATCATCTGCTTATCTGCTAAATCTGTCTGCAGCCTTTGATACTCCAGCCCATCCGTTTGACTTGGGCATCATACTTTGGTGGCTTCAGTCCTACCCCAGAGTAGATCTTTAAGGGTTTTCTTGAAAAGGATTGGTGTCAACTAACCACTGTGGGTGCTCCTCTTCTTTTCTCCATTTTCTCCCACTCCTCTGGATGTGCGTTCATGGTGTGTCTGTGTGTGGTTGTTCACTTCTCACTGCTGTGTGTGTGCACTTGGATGGGTTAAATGCAGAGCAAAAATTCCTAGTATGGGAAACCATACCTGGCCACATGTCACGTCCTTTCCTTTCCATTTTCACAAACTCACTAGGTACAGTAATAAAGGCACATGGCGTCTCCTACTGCTGTTCTGCAGATGATATAAGGCACTGTCTTTCATTTCTTCCTTCTTTCATTTGCAGCTCAGCCTTGCATTGACAGAGCACATTGTTGATGCAAACCTAACATCCTGACAACATCATCCTTTTGCAACTGGGTCCACCAAAACTAAGACCAACCAGAAAACCAAGAAACCTAGGAGTACAGTTTGGAAAACAAAACCTTCCTGTCAGAATTTCTTGTAATTTCAAGACTGGATTACTACAATGCTGTGTTTCCAGGCCAGCGCAGCTTAGCCTCTTAAGTGAGGAAAAATGACACCATTTAGAGCGGTATCTTGCACACAAACAAGCAGATGAGGACTAGTTTAAACCTCCAGATGCATCCTGTCTTTTGGCAGCATTGAAGAAGTTTGTGCATGCTACTTGAAAATTAACCTGTAGTGCAGTACTTGCAATTTACAGTATAAATCAAAATAAATGCGGCCTTGAAGAGCTTAAGAGATTTCTTTCCAGGACCAAAAATATATTGGTCAGATAAGGGACACATCCAAAATATGCACTGTTGGTGTGCCTTCAGCAACAGAGTTGGGAAACACAGCTTTAGTGTATATACATTAAAAATGTGACTAATAGGAAAGCTGCAATGTGTCACCCTGTTGTTCTGAAGCCGCTCTTGAACATCCAGAGCTACTAACTGACTGACTATAATGCAGTGTACCTGCATGTGAATCCAAATTTCACTGAATTGCAGCGAGAGACTGACAGCAGTTCACACTGTTGAAAGAAAGTCAAAGGGTTCAGTGTTCACATCTCTTCATTAGTAAAAGAGGCCATGAAGATGTGTTATGCAACTGTTCCCTGGAAGTAATGCCTCAGGCTCAACTGTGAAATGAAGTGTCCTCTGCTAGTAAAGCCGTTTTTTTTTTGAGGGGCATTAAAATGTTATTGTCTGTTAACAGTGCCTTCACAAGGACACCACCTTTGCAGGCATTGCACAAACTGCCATTTAACATTGCATGGAATTATATAATTCTACTTTGTGATGTGAAAATGACAGTTGTCGTTGCACCTGTTTAACCACATTACTACTTTCTCATTCATATCTGCTCTTAAGAATCACATTTCACATTTCAGGTAGGAACATACATTGACAAACATCAGACATACAGATTTTTAAAGTCAAAATCTAGAAAAAAAAATGTATAAATGCTATAGTAAACAATGGAATGATGCGTGAAGCATCAGGAAAACAGAAGTACAGTTTTGGTTTTATTAATGTTAAAATGAGGTCATTTAATAGTTGAACTAAAGGCTGTTATAACATTTGTAAATTTAAGTATCTTGTCTATACACACAGCGTTCTACAAAAAGTGCTCAGAAGTTATCGATGGTTGAGCATTGTAGAAAGGGTCCTTGACACTGTTGAAAGAGTAAATCTCCTTTAGTCTGTGACTGCTTGTGCAAGAGCATGAATCTCAGCTTTTTTTATCTTCTACAGAAACCATGGAAACTTCATACATCATCTCTAGCTACTGAAAGGGGGAATCTGTGATTCACACATCCTCTGATGTATCATAACCATTAGCGCCGCTCCAAATGAGGGGATAAAAGGATAAGCAGAGTGTATCATTTCTAGTGCTGTGGAGACATTAAAAGAGATACAGTGAAACACTACCCACGTACATCAAAGCATTCGTACGCTTCTATCTCCATAAAAAGCATGACCTTAATCAGGCCATGAATGTTAGTTTGCTTCCACCTAGTGGACACAGATGTAAATCAGAAAAGAAAAAATAATTATTGTATCCTAAAGAGCCACATTACTGCTACTTAGCAAATGTTTCTGGAAAGTAGCAGTATAGTAAGATTTCTATATTCTATTTCATATTCTATATTAGACATGACAGAGCTCCACTTCCTCTAAGTTATGACCTCTGTCAAGCCTCTCTCTCTCTATTTTGGTTTAAGGTCTGTTGTTGCCTTTGGGTGTGTAGAAAACAACGTTCCCAATAACTGTTAGAGCAGCTGATGCTCTGATCTCATTACAAAACAACAACAAAACTACACAGCGCTATAGTGTGTGTTTGTTGTGTCAACTTATCTTTAGAGAATCATACTGTATGTAGCAAATAAAGAAAGTGTACATATATACATTAGCACAGTAACTTTGTATTTACTGTATATACATTTTGTGCATTCCATTTGGTTTAAGTGTATTTTTGATAAATTACATTTATTCAGGAAGGATGCATTAAATTGAATAAATGTAACATTAAACATATTTACAATGTTAAAGAATATTTCTGTTGTAAGTAAATGTTGTTCTTTTCAACTTAACTCTTCATTAAAAGGTCCTGAATATATTAAGCAGCACAGCTATTTTCAACACTGATAATAATTAGCATTTTATAATGAATTTTGAAGAATTGTGACACTGCAGACATATTTGTTTCTTAAATAAATATAGTTCTGGTCAGCATTATATATACAAAAGTTTGGAAACGCCCTAGAAATGCGAGGTTTTGGACAATGTTGGAATGAATCCTTTTTAATGTGTGATCATTTTGCACTGATAAGTGACAACACAAACTACAAAAACTATTTTATTAGTTTAATCAAAATATGGACCATTAGTAGCTATTACAGCTCTTGCGTAATCTGGGCATCCGAGCTGTCAGTTTATTCAAACAATGACTTGATATACTGTATTACTCCAAGCCTCCTCAAGGATTCCCCAAAGATTATTCACATTTGGTTGGACACTTCTTACGGACATCACGGTCCAGTTCCTCCCATTGTAGCTCAACTTTGACATGCATATATTGCCATTATTATGCTATCAAAATTAAAATTATGTATTTTCAAGACCTATATCTTAAAATAAAAATAAAAATAAAACCTATAAATGGACAGATAACAAGAGAGGCATTAAGCTCTAAATCTGAAGGCTGTGCAAATCGTTGTGGCAGATATTCTGTTATGCAACACACAGTGGCTTTGATTTTTATTTTTATTTATTTATTTATTTTGCTGCAATGCAAATCCTAATTGTAATATCAATCTATAAGCACTAGAGGGCGAGAGAAGTCTTCGCATACAAATTAAAAGTAGGCCTGCATTAAGAGCTGAACTTTTGGTTTCAGCTTCTGTGGTGACCATGGAAATAGACTGCTTATTGAGCTCTCCTGTTTCATTACAATTTCATGTTCTCTCGTCAGCTCCTCAAAAAAGATTCATAGAACTACTTACACATCTTTTCTTTTTAAAAAGGCGAGAGGAAACCCTCATCGCAGTACTTTCTTCCCTTGATTCAGCTTCAAGTGTAAATGGCAGAAATGTAAATTAACACCGGCTTCTAGATAGACTCAAAAACATTTTAATAACCTCAATGGGGGAAAAAAACACTGAAAAGATGATAAGAGTTCATTCATTACCAAACCAAATACTTGCATATGCCTTAAAGCTATTATTAAAAGACAAGAATATAGCATGTGATTTTGAGCACTGCATGTTAAGTGAATACAGCATACAGTACCAATACTTTACGGCATGTTAAAGCATGCGTCAGATAAGATTAGTGTTTTGTCGTGAATCTGTCTAGGATCACATAGACCGTTAAAGGAACAGTTCACGCAACAATTCTGCCATCATTTACTCACCCTCAAGTTGTTCCAAACTTTCTAATTGTTTTTGTTCTGTTGAACACAAAATAATATATTGAATGTGGGCAACAATTTCTGGACCCTACAGAATTCTCTAATGTGTAGTCATGATATGAGAGCTGTTTTGAGTAAGCATTGAATATAGGGGCAAATATATGTGGTTGTTGAAAAAGGTTGAGATCGCTTTAACTGCTATTCTACAGGTCCATATACAATGTATATATTCTGCTTCCTCTGCTTCCTGCCTTCTTGCACTCTTTATCCACTACATGTCACTTGATTCAGTGCCAGTCTAGTGCCCGGTGTGCCGACCTCAATAGGGCTTTGTAAACCCTGCCATCCTGGTCTCCCGACCCACCCCCAGGCATCTATTCATGGGTTCCCACGATTCCGCCCAGTTGGCTCTGGTACAATATGTGTCTGTCAGTGGCACCTCATTGGCATGCACTGGCACACGCACACAGACTATGTCTCAACCAAGTGTGCCCACACACTGAGATGCTTCAATCCAAACCGGTTTGCACTGGGCACCGATTCGAACTTTCTAAGACTACCTAGATTCATCAGATGTGAACGCATATATACTGTATAAACGCAAAACTACAAAAAGAGCACCAAGTACAAAAAGAAAGTACAATTATCATGTTACATAATATTATATTTAATCATTCTTAAGAGCACTTATCCCATGTGAGGTTGCAGGTGTAATATAATATAATATTTATATATCAGTTGTATATTATATTATGTTTAATGCTGTCAGACTATTAATTGTGATTAGTCACATCCAAAATAAAATGTTTACATGTATGTGTACAGTGTGTATTTATGTATATACAAATACCAACATACACAGTATATATTTTGTGTTTAAATGTGTTTATATTCATAATAAATATACACAGGTACACAGTATACAGACACATATTATATTATATTTTATATTATGTTGTGGGGGTATTATATTATTATATTATTCTCCAAACCACTAGGCTTTCAGGTTTTGTATTATATTAAATAAAACTAGTAAATATGTGCATCACACTGAGGGGAAAAAAGGATCTCTGGAGGATATAATGTTAAGAGATTCCGCAAGAGATACATATGAATGTATGAATCTGTCCCTCCCTTTGTGAAAGCATCCGCATCCCTCCCAACACGCCCAGACTCAGTTCCCCTCTCTCTCCCCCCTTTTATTCTCTCTCTCTGATGAAGGAGGAGGGACCTGCTCTTGTCGTGAGCTACGTGCAGAGTTCACATCTACGTTACCACCAAATATCTCAATCGACCACCCCATGAAGACGTATATCAGGAGCGCGCACATCTCACTACAGTCTCAAGCGATCTGGAGAGCGAATTTACTTTCTGTTTTACGAGCATCAGTGAATTTACAGCCTACGATGCTTGTGTTTATACGATTATTGATTTGTTAATAATGCGTACGGATTTGTGCACATTTAAAAGCTTGATTTGATTCATTTATTCATTTACATCAGTCGTTTTTTAGAAGAAGCTAGAAGGTGTGTTATATTGCGGAGGCGCTGAGTTTGAGCTCTTTCATCTGTTTGAGTTTGTGATCGAGCAGGAGGGAGGAGTGGCGGAGAAACGGCTGGTAAGTCCATAATACTACACCTCCACATGAGCAATAAATTACATACATCATGTGGTTCTTGCACTATCATAAACAGACATTCTTCCTTGGCTATGTCTATTACTCGAGTGCACTAGTGCATTAAAGCGCGACCCTTAAATTGGAGGTAAACGACATGAACTGACGTCTTGTACCGTTGTAGACTCCGTTAGCCCGCTTGGTTAGCGTGTCCGACTCGTGAACGAATAATTCAGTTGAGTCGGATCTCTGTAATGTTCCGGTTGAATCGTTTTACAAAACACCGGTCTTTTAGCAGGAATCGGAATAAATCCATCCGTACGGTTCGCGATTCAACATCTTTCCGAATCATTGACCGAGAACCGCTTCTTTCAAACGTCCGATTCATAATCCGACATGCCTTAAAGAATTTGTATTTAACCAAGGATTTCACTGATGGGACAAAACTATTAAAGTTTCTCTAACAGCCAAATAATTAAAATATTGCAAATAAAATGCATTTCTTACTAGTTTAACCAATTAGTTGACAGCTATATCAAAAGCCTTGGCTTCAACAAAAAAAAAATATTTGGACGTGAATACACTTTTAAGATCAGAAAATTGGTAGTTTAATGTAAATGTATGTTATTTTAAATCTCTAAACAAAATGTTTGTTACTATAAAACCTTGGATCGTATTAAAATAATGTAGTATTATTAGTAAAGAATAAAATGTAATAAAAACGTAATATGTGCTTACATAAGAACTTTACTGAAGCATTCTGCATGCCTTAAGCGGGATGTCAGGGACCTTGGGATGACGCAAAGACGCCATGACGTAAAAGAACGTTGAATCCTTTTTAAATGATTCTTTGAAACTAGCTGTTAAAACGAATCGATTCACAGAAAAGAGTCGAATTCTCCCATTCTGTTTTTAGATAGCAGAACAGCTAGCGAGCTATCGTGTTTACACCGGACGCGACAAATCCAGTAAATGAATTCTTCGTTCGGTTCATGACTAATACGTTTAAGTAATTTGCAACGGTTGCTTTGTCGCATCTAAAATGTGGACACGCTTTAGCTGTCTCTGCAAGACACGACAATTGTCGCGTCCGGCATATAATGTTCAAATCAATTACTTCTGCTTCTGATTTTACACGCAGCGAGCATTCATTGTTGTGTACAGACGGCAGAAATATAACTGGAGTAATGTGTTCAGCAGTGGTTTGACTGATTGAATTGACCTCAAACAGGTTTACCTCTGAATTTGAGCAGCACTGGCGGCTTTATTTGCTGTGTCTGCCACTGCAACAGGGGTGTTTTTTCTGAATGCTCGTTCATTCACGTATGGTGTCAAATTTCTCGACGTCATGATAAAAATAAAAGGAGGCGCGAGAGCAGAATGTTCGAGGCGCGTGCTGGCCTGACCCCAGCTGTTTGTTTACCACGTGCTTCTGTTACACAAAGTAAACACAATAGTAATCTGTGCACTTCATTATGAGCTACAGCGCTGGGGAATGTTTAGTTATGGTACAGTAAAACTTGATTTAAACTTGTGAGATATATTACATGACATAATGCTTAAGCATACTTTCATTGGCGTAGGTCTGTCTAGTGATAACCCCGTATTTTTAGCCTTACTTTTTTTTAAAACAGTTTTAGTTATGGATTAGGGCATGTCCATTTCATTGTTTGCCTAATTTGATTACTGTCTAGTAAAAGTAAAATATAAATTAAATTTGTGTAGACTTAGCAGGTTATTATTTGCATTGTTTTGTTTTAGATGCCCTATAAGAATAAACCATATTAGTTCTTGGCCTACCAGTTAAATACCACATATTTAACTATAGTTACAGCACAAAGCACATTTTAGTTTAATTGAGAAAATAATTTTAAAGTGCACATGTGAACATAATATAAAGAAGTCCAAACCACAGCATTCTTTTTAATTTGTCATGGCAAGAAAATTAATTTACTGTAATTGCATCCCTCACTCCTTTAAGTCTCTCTGGTCTAATACACCAAGCTTGTGCATGCTGTTTTTCAGTGTAGTTGGCTGAACGACATGTACGGCATGTAATAAGAACTAATCAGGAACTTGTTTTTGTGCACAATGTCCAAATATGTCAGTTTGCCTTATGCCAACCCGGCCGCTTGGTATTAGACAATGAAAATAACAGCCCCCTATGGTGTAAAGGTGTGACCTTTTGAGCAGTGCTCAAAAACTATAAACATTTGCCTACAGCTCACCGTTAAAAGCAGTTTAATCAGGGGCAACTGACCCTCAAATCCATCTGTTTTCACTATGCGTTTAGTTTATTTCAACATGCTGACATTTAAAACCAAGGTGGTTATTTGTAATGTTTGTCCTTTGTAATAATGTTTAAAAATGCTTGTGTGATGCTGTATGCTTATGATTGACATAAATTCAGCTTTTTCTAATATAACTTTGAGGTTACTTAACATGCAAATGAGCTGTTGAACCTAGTCTGTCTTTGAGTTTGAGTGCTCAAAGCTTATAAATAGTTTTACACATGCCAGATATGATTCATGGGTCATTTGTGGTAAGTGTAGTTAATTAATTTTTTTTTTTTTTCTTTTTGATAAGACCGGAAGTTATTTTATTCAGGTATGTGGAAATGCATTCTAGTGAGGCGATTCGTCATCAGCTGGATTTGCATGTTTGTTCCCCTCAAAACACTTTTGTTTAAAAAAAAAAAGGATTATGTAAGTTTCAAAGACACAGATGTGAATTAGTCATCATGTTTTGCAGGCTCCTGAATTCTGATTCCTGACTAAAATCCACAAAGATGATATATCTGCCAGTGTAAGTCTTAATATAATGCTTTATATTTGATAGTTGAGTTCTGATCATTTCAAGGAATAGTTCATGCTTCCAATTTACGATTTTGATGTAAAATGTATTTTTCAATACAACAGATTTTGAGAAATTTAGCATCACTTGCATGCCCTCGAATTGAGAGTCCAAAGTATGGTGGCCGAGAGAGCTCAACGCGCTGCAACTTAAGAAAACACATGTAAATAGAGAAAACACCAGCACATCAAGTTGACAACACAAGTGCTGCCAATCCTCAGAACACGTGCAAATGAAGAAACGCACTACAAATTGTGCGGACCACAAACGGAAATATTTCAAGGAGAACCAAAAAAGTGACAGACCCGCAGATTTGCATTCACTGAGATCTGCAAATTATTTTGACAATTAATGAAGCAGTACCGATTTATTTTCACTAACCTTGAAATTAAAAATTTAGTTGAGGATATTAAGCCTACAAGTTAGCCGTCTTGTATAATAATTTTTCAGTTAATTGTGGAATTCAACATATTATGAGACTGATTTATTCAATCAGGGTGTTAAAAAACAAACAAAAAAATTAGCTTTTCAGTTCACCAACAACTCCACTGAACCAAATTTCCCAAAATAATAATAATAATAATTGTATTACATTGATTTTTTTTCTAATTATATATTTACCTTATGAGAAATGGGCTGAAATTGAGTGGAATATTAATTTCTCAGTTAAACATTAACATCTATCATCATTTTCACAACATATAAAAGAATAAAACTAATGCATAAAGGTTTATTTTATATAATTAATGCAAAATAAATAATAAAAACATTTGATTTAATGATTTATGCAACAGATCTTACAAGATAAATATTAAAAATACACACAGGGAAATGCAAACATACCATAGGCTACATTACGTTAAATTGTGCAGTTACAGTTGTTATTCAATAATAAAACACACATGCAGAATTTAATCAGTTTGACAGGTACAATCATATAAACAGCAGTCAGAACAAAACTAACTTTTGTAAATGTACAGTATTGAACGCACAGTCAAAAGAAGAAAGGCGTTCTCTGCGTTGTATGTTGATGAATTGTCACACAGTGGTACGCAATAATGTAGGGAGGATGTTTTCTCTTGTCCTTGATTTACCAAATCCGCTATTTAATTTTTAAAACATTAATTAGCCAAGTTTTGTAAGTAAGTTTCCCTTGCAGTAAAGCTCACCGGCGCCATCTTGTGCATCAGGCCTATATTGCAGCTGGTCCGTCACTTTTTTGGGTCCCCTTGAAACATTTCCGTTGTGGTCCGCGCAATATGCAGCGCTTTTTTTAAGTTTGCATGTGTTGTAATCATTTGCAGTGCGTTTCTTATTTGCATGTGTTGTGAGGTTGGCAGCACTTGTGTGGTCAACTTGATGAAAATGTTTTCTTAATGTGCTGGTGTTCTCTCTATTTATATGTGTTTTTGGCTCTCTCGGCCACCGTACCAAACAGCTGATTAAAGCATCCTAACAATCCACATGACCAGTTAATGTGAAAAGCTGCATGTTTTTTGTAAGAAAAAATGCAATGTTTAGAATGTAGAATGTCACTTCTGGCCAAAATACCAGTCCACCCATAATCTGGAATAAGGTTTTCTCCAGTGCAAAGCTCTTTTACCTCCAAAGCCATTGACATATTTGTCTAGAACTGTTTTTGCTCGTAAACAGCGTTTGTTCTTTACATTCTCTCCTGATTCTAACAGGACAACTTTATTGCTGGAGAAGCACTGCTATGGATAGAGGATTTATACTTTAGCCTGAAGCAATGGTTAAGTTTGAAAATGTCTTGATTATGAGTTTGTTCATTACAAATGCACAGCTTTTCACTTCACAATACATTAATTGATGGACTGGATTATTGCAATGTTGTTATCAGCTGTTTGAACTCTCATTCTGATGGCACCCATGCATTGCAGAGGATCCATTAGTGATGCAATACTACATTTTCCCCCAAAAAAGTCCAAATGAGTAAACAAATTGACCTACACATTGCTTGGCCTTAGGGGGAGTCGATTTTCAGCAAAGGTTCATTTTTGGGTCAATTGCTCCTTTTTAAAGTTAATTCATCTTCAAAATGCAGTTATAGATTCTCCATATATTCTAAAAGGGTATATTGATGTCTTGAAACAACAGCTTGTAAGTGTCTTTAATGAATAGTTGCTCTGGTATGTCAGTATCTGTAGTTTTTCTAGATTAATTGAAAGAAAATCTTTCTCCGTTGTATTAGAAAGACTGATGCTGTTCGAAAGATACGTCTAATACTAATATCAACAATATTGTGTGTAGAGTGTATATATGGACACATGATGAACAGAAACAGGGAAATAAGACCACAAGACCGCCAAAAAGAAATACAGAGTTGTTTATGAGGGCCCTGTGGGGAACGTCGGCTGCGAGGGTAAATTAGGGGCAACAGCTGCTGGTGTCACTTCTACAGCTTGTTTGTACCATCTCATGTTACTTTTTAAGCTCACAAGACAGGACACTTGCCCTCTTACATACATTTAGGATCATTAAACCACTCATAAAAGCGATGGCAGATCTGTTCTCAGATCAGTATATCAAGCCAGCTCAGCAGAGCATTGGAGAGAATTATTGCAAGATAAGCTATTTGATAGCATGCAGAGTATATTCATCATCCTTCTGGACCTATAAATCATATCTTCTCTCTTCCAGTGCTTAGTCTGCAGTGCGTATTCCTGCTCACCCAGAAATGAAAATTCTGTCGTTTGGTCACCCTCATGTTGTTTGTGGAACACAAGGCAAGAAGGCAACATTTGTTGTTTTGTATTCCTCAGATGTAAAGTCCACTTCTATGTGCTGTCTAATCGCTCACCTGCAGCTCTACATCATAAAGTGGATTAATTAGCTGTAGGAGTAACACCATTGCCGTGGATTAAGCAATGTATTAATCTCATTGCCCACACACACGGGGCTGAGACTATTTTTAATGCTATTCTTTGGTGACTTGCGTTGTTATGTTCTTTTCTTATCGTGCACAAACTGAATGATGTGGTTTTTAATGTGGTCAAGATTTACTTCGCAAAGGTCAGAGATGCAGTAGATGTAGAAAATTTGTTCAGGAAAGACCAAAAATCCATTACGATGACCACGTTTACTTAGATAATTCATAAATATGGCTTTGGATCTGTCAAAATGCATTTACAACTATTTGTTCATCAAGCGCGTTTTATTGAAATGTTTTTAAAAGAAGTCTCTTGATGATGAAGGTTGACCAAAACCACTTTAAATGTTAAATGTTAAATGTTTTTTTTTAATATATAATTTATTCCTGTAATGGCAAAGTTGAATTTCCAGTACTATTAAGTCTTTAGTGTTATATGATCCTTAAGAAATGATTCCAATATGCAGATGAGATGTGTTCTTAAAAAAAAAAGTAAATTCTTCTTATTATCTGTGTTGAAAACATTTGTGCTGCATAATATTTGCAAAACGCACAATTTTATTCCGTTTTGATTAAATAATTGTGTCCTTGCTGATATAAAAGTAAATTATAAAAATATAATTTCTTTTAAAAATAGACTTTTAGATGATTGCTTATATGCTAATAGTTATATACTGTTTCGGTTGTGACAAAGTTCTACTTTCCTAGCAATTAATGCAATTATTAAGCTGCATATAAATGTATAGTGTTCTTAATTTGTGAGCGTATAAAATTTCAGAAAACTTTATTTCTGAGTGTTTTGTAAAGCTTAATTGTGACTCTGCAAGTTAGAAATTTTCAAAGAAGCCCCATCCTTAGTGAAAGAGCAAATTTACTCATCACTGATAAAAAAAGTGTTTATTCATGCAGATGCTGGCAGAGTCATTTTCTGATACTACCTATTATTCTCTCAGCTGAGTTGAAGCCTTGAAAGCAAGCTTTGTAATATCAGTATTGTTGTTTGTTTGTTTTTTTAAGTGACTGCTACTGTTGATCTTCAAATCTTGTTAGGTATTATATAAGATTAAATAATAAACTGGTGACCACATATTATCACTAATCCGGCATTGACACTGTCAGAACCCACACCACTCCTCTTACGAAGCTGGAGGCCCTCTAGTTTTGTTGTAATATTAAGTTTCAAATGTGCAACTGGGATAGCCAGAACTCAAGGCTCAGTGGAAATTTCCACTTCAGATTCAGACAGCAGCCTTTGTTCTGATGCAGGGGCTCAATACAAGTTGCTGGAAATTGGCTTGGGACTCTGTTGCGAAAGAGCTTTTTCCTGACATTAAGAAAAAGAAACAAAACTGATAGGCCTAATGATAGTTAAAATTAACTTCTGGCATAGTATGTTCCTGTTTTAAAGGGCTCAAGTGAATAGACGGATATTGAGCAATTCAAACTTTTTTGCAGCCTTTAAGGGTTAGTAGATTTAGAAATCTTGCTTAAAATTGCTTTGCCTTCCAGTGCCCCTGTTTACTGACAGACATGAGGAATACTAATTAGACCAAACTAATGTCCCTAATATAGCCCTATTGATCATGTTTGGCTGTTAAAAGCAAATGATCAACTAAACAGGGAGTTACGTTTGCTGCTCAGTAGGGGCATGTTGACAGTAAAAACACGGTTTTACAGTTCTAAGCCTTGAGATATTGAGCGCCTCCCTTGATGGTGGGGGCTAACAACTACCCTCCCTATGATGGAAGTTTACCAGAAGTACTCAGCAAGGAGTCTTCTTTCTGCTTGATAGTGTTCCCATGGATAAATACGAGTTTTAACTTACAGACAAAGTGTCTCTTCATAAGTGTGTCATGTCGATTTTTATGGCAGTTAGTTACACAAGTTTTGTATAGGGGTGTCAGTATGAGTAGTAGAGTTATTTTTATGTTGTTTAGTTGAATGGAGTTTGCTGTCTTGGAATGAAACGCTGAATAAACACATTACGTAGTCTTTAGGGGAAAAAATACAGTTTGCCTCTGTTCCAAATCCTAGTAATTTAATGTCTGCCTATCTAAACAACGGTTTAGATTATTATATTTACACTCTTCTTTTGACGCAATGATGCATGACGACAGTATAATACATTTCAGAATCACACAAAAGGCACTTGGAAATTAATACAATTTAGAAAATATTAATACAATACACAGAATTCAGTACTGAGATATATATATATATATATATATATAATCAAGCTGGCCAGGGCAGATGTTGAAGTTAGTGAAGTTTTGCTTTGTGATGTCCCTTGTAGTCAGTTCCTGTGGAAATGGAGTATTGAGGTTTGCTTTCTTTCTGACAACTAACCACTAACCATATAACTAGAGAATGTAAAGTACTAAAAGATAAATAAATGTATGTGATTACATCATATTGTCCAACCCCTGGTAAAAGTTGGTTTAAAATGGAATATTTGACCCAATATTTTTGCAACACGAGTTCCATTGTCATCCATTGTGAGTGGAGTGATGTGAAGTGTACTATTTGTGTGTGAAATGTCAGCTGTTCTGACTCTGATGTCCTGTGTTGGGTGGTTCAAATTAGTCATTTATGTTGTGACATATGAAAGCTAGGATGCTCTCTTAAAATTACCTCTTTAATATTGTTTACATGTCCATTTTAATGTCATTTATATGTAATATATTTGGGGCCACTCAAATATATGCATCAGCGTGAATAAGTGGCTCTTTAGCTGCCCGACAACATAAGAGGGGTCATCATAAAGATGTGTGCTGATGGTCTGCTTGACTGAGTTTCACATCATCTCTATGCAAACACTTTAGCAATCAGGGTTGCGCACAGAGTGTGTAATTATAGCTCTCTTTACTGTGATAAATGCTTCCTTTTGCGTCTGGGCTGAGTGTCAGAGTGAGACATGAGTCATGAGCAAATGTAGAAGTAAAGTTGCATGTTACAAAGTAAGTTGCATATCCTTACAGTATATGGCCAATTGTCCCGGTGGCCTAAAAATAGAGAAAAATATTTTTTTCTTTTTTTTACAGAAATACCAGGGTGCTTTTTTCAACCTCAGAAGTGTTTTTTGGTCTTACTGGAAACAAAAATGGACATTTCCATCTTTTATAGTCAAGACTTTGTGCATATTAAAGACTTTTCCAGAAGACAGTAACATGAGGGTGGTCAAATATGATTTATATCTGTTATAGATTTGGAAATTAATGTCAGATTCTGGTTTGTGTGGCTTACTGGTTACAGAAGTGTGCATTGCTACCACAGGCTGTGGTAGTGGACAGAAAATTGTATACAATCAGTTTTCTTTTAGTATAACTACCATCATAATAGTTTGAAAGGTATCTTGCAGATTAAGTTAGTTACTTAACTGAATATTTGTTATCTGGCTGAAAAGCTATTCTTTTTTTATTTCTGTTTAAAGACAGATGTTTGAAGTTAACTAATTCTCCCTGTGCTAAAGTTTGTGCTTCCGCAGTAGTATTCAGACCCTAAAATGAAAGTTTTACACAATATTTTTCAAAACCTTATGCCAAGTTGGAGGCGTTTTTTTAGCTTGTCTCTTTTTACATAAGACTGAAACGAAACTGTAGCTTAACGCTAGTTTATTTAAAGCCACTGCCTTCTTAAGTGAACCTTACATATGTTTTCCCCAGATGGTAGTCATGGGTGCTTTGAAAGCCTCAATATACAGATTAATCACTGGCTAAATTCCCATTGTAATTTGCTAGGTCAATTATGACCACATAGATGTATGACTCAAGTATGTATTTATTTATGTGATGTACAGTGCACACTTCATTTTTCCCAGTCTGCTGGTGGGTTGTTCTCTCTTGAGAAGATTGTTTGGTGGTTAATCAGGCATTTCCTCTGTTGTCTGGAATATTGTCAGTGTTTGCGTTGTTCACATCAGTGCACAGTAGGTCTAGTATTGTGATTAGAGCTTAACTACTGTGCATACATCCAAATGTGACATTGTACCCTATGATCTTGTTATGTAATACTATGGATATATATCTATATATATAAATATATATATGCTAAGTTCATGATACTAATATTCTGTTATTCAAGATTATTGTTAAGCCTTGCTTTCACTCCAGTGCAATTTCATTTTCAAGCACCAATCATGTTTACTAGTGTACTAGAGTAGGAATGGATTTGTTTCCTTTACATGAATTCTTTAAGTGTTTTATTATATTTCAAGTGCACCAATTGGGCTATTGGGACTTTTTTGATACTTTATTCACAGTAATTAAAACGGAAATGTGAATATGGCAATATAGGGCAGGTTTCTATGCTTTGTTTTAATAAAGCCAAAAATTTCTACATCTTAAGTGCATATGGCTTACTGTACACGAATCATTGTTTAGTCAGAAGCTCAAGAGCCCTTTTCATAACTGATCTGAAAACATTAAAATATTTAAAAACACATTTTGAACAAGCAAGGTCCACTCCATTGTTACTCTGCACTTTCTATTCAGTTCTGAGAGACACTCAAGGCACTATTGGAAAGCTTTTCGATCTCAGTTGAGGTGAAAATACCATTTGGCAGTGCTGTTACTGCTGGCCGATCATTGTCTGGTCAGTTCGGTGACATAATGGGAAGTAGAGACCAGATATTTCACCCTGTGGTTTGGAAGATCAGAAAAAGAACCTGTTTAGTTTCACTTCCCTTTATTTTGGGTGGCAGCAATGGCCTGACAGACACTTAAAAACACCTTTTGTGGTTTGGGTTGTCTTCCACAGCAGGACAGAGGCTCCGGAATACATTTGGTGTCTGCGACTCGCTTGCTTCACTGTCACTCTGGTACATTGGGAGTTTTTATTTGTAGTGTCCCTGCTGCGACCTCTGCAAGCTTTTCCTCTTCTCCTTTTTGAGAAGTTGACATGTAGGCTATTTCTAAAGCTTTTACACCACCTGACCTCCTCGCTATTGGAGATTCTCTTTACAGGCAGAGTTGTGTAATTGTCATACTGCAGTCGAGAATGAGACAGGAAGGAAAGATGTCTCTTGCTCATTTAAGAAACATCATCTCAGAATCACAGGATCAGATTTGGGGAAAATCCCTAACACTCCCAAGGTGGATTCTTGCTATTAAGTCATGAATAAACAAAAGATTTTTTTCTTCCTAGCAGTGCCATAAAATCATAAACTGTAATCAGTCTCGCTATAAATCAGTGCTGCAGTTATTCACGTTTACAATCTGTTAAATGGTTATAAAGTCAAAATTGATAGCTGGTGTTACTTGGGAAAAGATTCAGCTTGTTTAAAGCTGTACGAGAGCCAGTTTTGTTTGAAAGGTTCTGGACCAAACTCAAAAGCAAAATTGGACTTGGAGCTGACTATGTAGGCAGAAATGTGTTTGCAGAGCATTATTATATCGCTCATTAAAGTGCTTTATTAATTACAACTTGTAATGCAAATATGGAACTGAAATAGCAGCAGTTATGTTATTTGCGCCTGCTGGTTATATTAAGTTTATTTTAGTGTCTCAGTGTTAAGGTCTTTATGATGATTCATGGCACATCTTTTCTGTATTATGCTTCATCTTATGTTTATTATAATAATTTCTCATAAAGTAAAGTAAATGCAGCAGTTATTGACAGAATAAGCTGTTGCTTAATTGGTATTGATATCACCCCAGAATTTCCTTATAAGTGTATATTTTATGACTGTGGTGGATTTTGTAACCTATCAGAATTCTTTTGTGTACTCAGTTTGCCCTCATTATGGTTGATAA
This sequence comes from Enteromius radiatus, assembly GCA_032357445.1. Lineage (NCBI taxonomy): Eukaryota > Metazoa > Chordata > Actinopteri > Cypriniformes > Cyprinidae > Enteromius > Enteromius radiatus. Next base: position 17,934,763 of record JAUCMS010000001.1, read on the forward strand.
ACACAAATCTCATTTGGAATGCTGCGACTCTTAACTGGGGTGAAAGTGATTTTGTGACAAATGCATTCAGTTCTCATACTTTGTCTTCTTCGTCTGTAACCTGACATTGACCCTGCACTGAACTGGAGGCAAACCAATTATAAGTAAAGATGTTTTTGCTCATTTTATCAGCAACGGATACCTGGGTTGAAACTTTTTGTTTGTTCAGAGTAATGTGTCTTTTTGTTCAACTTTGATAACATAGAGAGATGTTTCTTTAGCACTAAATCAGCATATCAGAATGATTTCTCAAGGATCATGTGACACTGAAATCTGGAGTAATGGCTGCTGAAACCTCAGCTTTTCTAACACAGGAATATTTAGCATTTTCTAACTATATTAAAAAGTGGCACATTTGGCAAACAAGTAATCATTTAACAGACATGACATGAAAATTGATAATATCACTGACACTGAGGGGAAAAGGGGCAGCCAGTGGAGCCTCTCCCAGCCTTGAACCCAGTCCCAACCCCCTAATTCTTTTATGTAGGTCCTTCCCGATTCTTTTCCATGTCCTGAGCTTGAAGAGTTTTCCCAAGTACATGCATCTTTGTGTTTGAGGGCATTAAAATGTCAGTGTGTATGTATGTTTTGGCTTTGTTACAAAAACCAGGCCACAAGAGCTCAGACGATTAATGGCTGTACAGCAATATAAAGAAACGAGAAGAGCAGTCAACCGTATTCTGCCACAGCAGCAAAATGGCATTGTGAGCCTGACAGATTCAGACCTCTTAGTCAAAAAAATTACTACTAAGGGATGTTGTTATTGATATGTGTGTGTGTGTGTGTGTAAAGGCAGCTGGATATTGATTTTACTCTTTGATATTTACCCTCATCTGTCAGAAAGCTTTGCATGGGTAAAGCTGTAATGGACACAGACAGAGGAGAGGCAAAGTAACGATCTGTTGGTGGTCAGTAGGAATCTGGGTGAAAGTGAGAGCGTTTCCGAATGTGTCAAAGACTGTCACATTCAGACAGCTCCAGGATGTCAGATGTTTATAGGGACAGTGCAAGTTGGCCTGTGTGAACAAAGTATGATGGCTAACACCCATGTGGTGTTACATCACATAGTTTTTGTCTGCTTCCCTCTTTGTTTACACACACCATCGCATGTGCTGCTTGTCGACTAAAGGCATGTCCAGACATGCCCGTATTTGGGGGAGTAACATCCTAAAGAATGTCTAGTGAAAACTCTCACTCTCACACATGTAAATAAACCAAGACTTACACAGGAACACTCGCAAACATTTGTTTTCAGATTTGTGGGGACTTCTTTTGTTTTATAATAAAAATGTTATTTACCGGACTAACATTTTGACATATAGATTAAGATTAACATTTTGGCAGTATGGATTAAGAATTTTTTGTAGAGGATTTATTTTTGAATTTTCTGTTTTTAAACTGATACAAAGATTTTTTTTTCTACTGCATCTCCTAACTTTTGCAGTTTCACATTTTAAGGAAAGAATGAACTTAATATCCATAAATCAGAAAATATTGTCTTGACAGATATGTTGTAAATTAAATCTAATTAAATAAATAAATATTCAAATGCGTGTTTTCTTTACCCTAGTCTGAAGTTTTTTATAAGCAAAATTACCCAAAATAGACCATCGCCTGAATAAACAGTGTATTTATCATTTAGTGTTTTTTTTTTCATGAATGCGGTTTAATTCATGTTTTATTATCTTTTTTGAGACATTTGGCTTTGGCAGTGATTTGCATTTAATTTTTTTAACGCACTGAAATTGAAACTGATGCTTCCAAATACTTTTTGGGGTGAAATTTAAGTTTAGAAAAGAAAATTTATTCACTTTTCAGTTCTAGGGTTTAATTTTGACTATTTTTTTTCTTTTTTTCACGTCAGAGGTTGATATCTAATGTGCATATATATATATATATATTTATACATGCTCATAAGGCACCAAGTCAAAGCTGTGCTGAGTCTCAGTAGATCAGTTAACACTAATTTCCCATAGACAGACAGTGTGGGTATTCCTTAATGGCTCCTGCTGGACCAATGTTCTCAAACTCTCTCCACTAGAATATTACATGCACAGCCCAATGCACAATTTAATGCATTAATGAGTTTATTCAGTGGTCTATTGGGTAAATAAGTAATTGTTGTGGAAACCATTCAGAAATCAAGCCAAGCCACATATCAAATCACAATCATACTGACAAGAACATTCGCTTATAAATGCATTGGCAGACAGGATGATTATTTTCCTCTGAGATGGAGCTGACACGGCATAAATGTATTACTACACTAATGGGCATGTGGTTTGCTAAAATTTGCGTTAGTGCCGTGATCAATAAATCGCACTCACTGATGATTTTTGTCTCTTTTTCCCTCTCATTCTAGGTTATCCATGACCTCAGATTTACAGCATTACAGTTTCAGGATGCCAAATATAGGGTTCCAGAACCTTCCCCTCAATATCTACATTGTGGTCTTTGGGACGGCCATTTTCGTCTTCATCCTCAGCCTACTCTTCTGCTGTTACCTGATTCGGTAAGATCACCTGGCTCTTCTATGTGTGCAGCAGCAGAATGTGTTTCAACAAGCCCCAAAATGCCATAAATTTGCTTATTTCTTTCTGTTCAGTAAGTTATACCGTTTGAAAGTCTTGATTTAATCCCTAAACATACAGGCTACAAAATTGAACTGTTGCAATTAACCGGTTAACATGCATTTAAGCGTGATTTGCCTTGTGATTTGTTTGGACGTTGATGAAAAAGAAATTCACCCAGTATGAACAAGTGGGTGTAGTTGGAATGTGTGTTAAAGAGTGTAGCCAACAGGACCAATGTGCGTCATTAAAGTCACAATTCCACCACAAATATAAAAGTATCATAATTATCTATGAACCTCATGTGCTGACATCGAACTGCAGATTATGCCAAAGATGCATGGATTGGTGTTCATCTAGACAACGGTTTAATGCACCGTGCTCAAGGGTAAAATAGAAAATGGAATGGAATTTAAAAGATTTCTGTGACAGCTGACAGATGGTGATGGAACGGAGAAGTACTTTCATCCTCAAGCAGAGTTCATACCCTGTGAGGTAGCTTTTATCATGCTTACTTTGAAGACTGAACCAACTTTGAATTTTAGAGCCATACCTTACTTATTGGCTGTCCATTACAGAAGTAGAGATAAATCAGCAAGTTTTATTGATTCATACTTTCGCTAAGTAGAGTAGCTAATCCTACATGTTACATAGTTTGTTGTTGTTGAGTTCTATTAGAGCTGTTCAGTTTCAGAATGGGTTCCCTGAATTTTGGATTTGTTTTTGGATTTATAAAGTAAATTAAGGTTAGTTGTTAAATTTGTATTAAATAGACATCTATACTGTACTATGATGTCATTTGTATTATTCATATACTTATAATATCAAAATGCACATTTAAAACAACTGGCCTATAAACTATGCCTGGACAGCTCTATTGCAATGTGGCATTTTCTTAGGCATGGTGTGTTCAGCCTAAAGACTAAAGGAAGTCTTGACAACAAGACAACAAGGCAATTGTATGGCATTTTGAAAGAAAATCATGAATACTTATCCCTGAAAAAGAATGGTTACTTTTGATAGTTTTTGTGCATGCACTTACCATGCTCAATGCACTTACAAAGCTTTTCATGAAGAGTGAGAAGGTCAAACAGCACAGTCTGGAGAAAATTACGGACTTGATAATCTGAATTGACAACCAAAAAATAGCTTTTACAAACTAGCTACCTGCTCGGATTTGGCTCGTAGCTTCAATGTAGTTGGATATAAAGCTTCTTATTTTCACAGCAACCCAAAGCAGCTTAGTTGCACAATCACCAATCAATGCTTCTTCGGTTGAACCCACATTGTGTCACCAACTTCCCTTATGGATTGAGTGAACCCTGCAGCAGCTGCTTCATAACTTGAAGGGCGTTGATTTTTTATTTATTTTTTATTTTGTTTATTTTAAAAACAACCACTAAACCACATGCAAACCTCATGATGTTTTACCACATGCCACCACAGAAACTGAAATATTTGGTCCTTCATGAAGCTTAAGAATCTATTTTTACTTCAGTTACTGAGCCAATGAGTCGTCTCCTAGTCAGATTTGTCCTGAGCTTGGTTGCCATGTGGTCATTCCTCGCAGCAGAGATACTAAAGCTTTAATGTGAAATTGTAGCATCTCTTATATAAGACAGTGAGAACCAGTGGATCTTATCCAAATTCACCCTATAACCAGTAGGGAAGATAGTAAGTTCTTTCCCATTTATTATATACTAGTTCTGTTTTATTTCACATTGCCTGCCCCTTACTGCATTTCCAAATGTTTACTTGTTTTGGTAGCCTTTTATAGAGTTCAAATAGTAGTATCATAAAAAAACAACTGATTATTGAATGAGAAACTGTCAGATTACCAAGTCATTTATAAAAAAAGAGTTTGTATTTAGTCTAGATTGCAGGCTTCTAAAGATGCAGGCTCCCTTGCATGTAATTAGTTCACAAATATGCATCATGATTTCCTCATTAAATCAGCAAATATTTCTCATGCTCCTACACACACACACACAATATGTGACCCTAGAAAAAATGTATTTGGACACTAAATTTGCATTACCATCATTGCACTAATTAACAAAATGTCAAAATAGCTGGTATTTATTTTAGCTGACTGGACAAACAATTTTTTTCACGTACAGCATTTCACAAAATATGTTAGTGGGGCCACTGTACCTCTGAAAAGCAGCTCTGAAATATTTATACTGTACATTACACCAGCAGGTGATACTGGAAATGGCAACAATCGCAAATTCAGCAAGTACCAGAATAGTAGACTCCCATTCTACACAGCTGCATTTTCCACTACATTTTTAGTGTGCTATTTTTCACCTCCATGTATACCTTCAGCATCGTTGAAACAACAGGGCAGAGCACAGAGTGCTAACTCACGGCTTTTTGCATCATTTAACAGCTGCTTTTGACAGAGTGGAGAAGTCCCTAATGATAAGACCATGCAGCATATGTTGTGTTTTGAATGCTGGTAACTAGCATGGGATTTCTGCGTACGAGTGTACCCACCTGGACTAGTTAATGTAAAAATACAAATTCTGTCAATTATTCACCCTCATGTCACTTCATACCTTCATGACTTTCTGACCTCAAGCTTTTTTATTTATTTATTTATTTTTTAATACCAGACCTGGGGCCTGTACCATGATGGTGGCTAAACAAACTCAGAGTTACAGGATTAGTTTTGAATTGACAAAACCAAACCATTCCAATCTGGGTGTGTTGGTACCATGAAGCTAGTCATCAACTTTCTCTGTCAACTCAGGCTTGATCCTGAGTTAATGTAGCAGGTGCACATGAAAGTGTGACATCAGCAATAAGCAGCCAATCACATGCTTTTAAACTTTCATTCACTTCTCGTGAGAGAGTTAGATTCAGGTATGAGGATATCAGGAATTTAAACACATTTACATAGCAAGATGAAACAATCTATTAATGAAAGGGGAAAACTTAAAAAAAACAAAATTGCAAGTAAGCTATAAAGTTACTTTATGATGATGATAATATTTCTAAGTATATCACTAAACGCTATAGGTAAAACACTTAAAAATGTAAACTCATATGTAGTCATGTTTACCTATTTATACCGCATATTATCTATGTTTATATTAATTTAAAAGCTTATTACTATTAAACTAAACTGGCTTAGTTTAGTTTAAGTTAAGTTACTATGGCGTAAGTTACTATGGCTATAACACTGCTAAAAGCCAAACCAATTTCATGGTACCTAAAACCCAGGATTGGTGCAAACTAAACTTACCTGGCTAGCCAGCTAATCCGGCTTCATGGTACAGGCCCCTGCTGTATATGGCTTCAGAAGACTTCAAATATAGTTGTATGGAACACATCTAAAGTTTTTTTCTTTTATTTTTTGCAGTGTTTATGAAGCTTGAAGGTTCCAGTCCCATTTTATTGTGAATTCACTGAAAAAGGCAAACCAGTACATAATTATTAAACAAAACAAAACAAAAAAACTTGTGTTCCACAGAAGAGTAATGTGGTTTTTAAAGCATGAGGGTGAGACAACATGACATATTTTCAATTCTGGTAAAACTAACCCTCCTGTAAGTAGCTAATATACTGATCCACCAGCTAGACAAGCGTGAAATTGGTCTTTTCAGCTAAGATTTCAACATAAAAGGTGCTTTTTAAGATTAAATGATTGAGGTCTGGAACTGGTCTCTTGACCTGTTTAGTTAAATTGCAATTTTATCCTGAAAATCAAAGACAGAACAAAAGACCATCAAATTGCAGTCGTGCAAAGACGAGAGAGTCGTGAGCTCAAGTGGATGTGTGAAGGACGTCGTGATCGAGAGCAAACACACACAGCCGCACGTAGCAGCCATGCACCAGCTCCAACACACTAATGCGAAATGCCCCTGTGACTAGCAAACACACGCATGGAGAAGAAAACGGACGGGTGGAGGAGTGTTTGTCTGGCGCGATCATCCTCATGGGAAGAAAAATTAATTCACACACACGTTTGAGATTGAGCACTCACTGTGACTTGTTAATAGCTGTACCGGTTATTTTACAATGCAGGGAAACGCTCATAAGGTGGTTTTCTACGTGATGAACTGTAACACTACCATAATGGTGCGTGAGCAATCATGACTGCCTGTAGTTTGTCAAACGACAGTTTATCTTGACCTAGCTGACCTCAGAAACTAGACCAAAACACATTGTACAATTTTGGCCATAATTATGAATATCTTGTTATTTTACATTCCCTTCACATTATGATCATACTTCTGCTTTGAAGAACGAATGGTCCGTGATTACTTCCACCCAGCCACCACAGACTTTCAGTGCTATATACGCAAAACATATTTTACATTTTTCACAGTTTAACTTTGTAGGCAGATGTATTTGACCATTACTCCCATGCCTTTTTGCAGCGTCTTAAACATGGCATGGCATTCTAAAAAGGGTCAATTCACCCAAAATTACATTTATGTCACTAATTAATCACGCGTTGTTGTTTTTTTTTTGTACGAGTATGATTGTTTCTGTATGCCAACAAGTCTAAATATAAAAATATATCTTAAAATACCCATGAACCCCTCATCCTCACCCCTAAATTCCCCCAAAGAGAGTATCTGCACCTTTACCTGCTGGTCTCTTTCAGATTGTCAGTTTTTCTCCTAGACTGTGCTGCCTGTTTTACAGGTCCCTCTCACTCTGCTGCGAGAGGTTAAGCTTACTTGTAATGGAGGTAAATTTTACAATACATGTATCCATTATTCTCATATCTATCCAGCTCTTTCTTCACTTGCTAAGTCTTTTCTGAATGTATACTGTATCATCTTTTATCAGCTATGTTAATTAGGTGATTGTAAGATAATGCAGTGTAGTTTGTTTTGTTCATTTTTTTTGTACGGGAAGTAACATTGCTTGAAAGTATTAAATCACATTTAATTGAAAAGGGATTCAGCAAATAAACATTCAAAAAAGGCCAAGATAAAGCTATTGGACTAATACAAATGTTCTAACAGCCCAGTTCAGCGTTCACAAATTAGTGGCTATACATAGTGTGTGAGGCGTTTGCTGGTTTTCTTTAAATAGCCTTTTTCTTACACTAGAGACTCTTCCATCATGCCTGATGCATTCCAGTTATTTTCCATCAGGGTTCCTCTCTCACTTTTCCTCTCTCTGTCTGTGACACACACACACACACACACACACACATTTGCTCAAGATCAAAATAGTGTTAAATGTAGACTGTCCATTGCTTGGCTGCCTCCATTTCTTGAGTCCATGCCAAGAGTATGTGTATAAAGTTCTTTTAAAGGGTCTGGCTCCAGTCAGACAGTCACACTTCGTAAAGCATTGCAGCGTGTGAGTAGGCAGTGCCTGGGCAGTCTAATTCAGACAGGCTGTTGAAGTGTGGTCAAGCTTGGTGAGACAATACAAGACCCAAACTACTCTAAAAAAGGCTCTGAAGAGAGATTTACAGTAAAATAGCAGGGCAGCTCACAGCAATGCAAGAACTGAACGCAGCCAATGTTAAGAGGAAGTGGAAATGCCAGTGTGTTTAAAAGTTAGATTTTATGATTAAGCTCAAATATGGTGGATGCTATGTATATTCAGAGTGACTGGAGTACTGCCTTATGTGTAGTGAAGGCAGCAATTTGTCAAATTATGACTGAAATATAAGATTTGACCAGGCTTGACCAGAAGGAAATACAATGTAATTTAGTATCATGTTTCAACTTGATGATTTTGTTCTTTGTTTATATATAATTTGGTATTACCAATGTCTCTCCAACACATGTTTTTGAAAATATTATGTCACTCTCTGAACTAAAACAAAGATTCCTTTTGTCTAGGTTACGGCACCAGGCACACAAAGAGCTCTATGCATACAAGCAGGTGAGCCGCTGACTTATCTACTGTATTCAAACTCTATAGTACTGTATTATATAAATGCACATTATTTACTGTATGATTCAACTTGGGTGTGAATGGCGGTGTCTGTTAGTTTCGCATGCAATGTCAAATGTTTAGGTTATAGACTGTTTCAAAATTGCAACTGAGACTTACTGTAAAGGCATTTAATAAGTAATTGTTTTTTTTTTTTTGTTATTCAAGGTTATTCAAAAGGAGAAGGTCAAAGAATTAAACTTGCATGAGGTGAGTTTTTCTTTTCATCCCACTCTGCAGGATTTTTATTGATTGTTACTAATTTTCTGAGATGATTACATGATGTATATTGGCCAGAAAGTGTTTTTTTATTTTAGTATTAAAATGTGCTGTGATGTAGCACATGAAACTTAATATATGCAATTAATATAGTAATACAAATTAATAAAGAATTATAAAACATTAAAAAGGTTATATACTCTATAAAAAATACATAATTTGCATTTTTTTGGAGTAAAAAAAAAGTATGTATAGTATATACTAATGCATCAATTAAATGGGCAAACTTGGGCATGTTTTGAGTTTTGGAAAGACAAAACATTTTTTTAAGAACCGTTTCAGTACAGCCTTTTCTGGTAGTAAATGAACCAATTCAAAAAGTGATTAATTGATTCAAATTCTGGGGTTTTGTGTATTTTTGTATTAAGATGTTTTGATAAGCACTGCTGTTAATCATGGTCTGACATTACACTTTACCATGAATATCAGTTACATTTTACCTTTCAGTGGTTACAGACTATTAAACCTGAACTTTGCCTTGAACTTAAGGACCTTTTACAGGATTTGTAATGTACGCTCTACATGTTTAATAATAGCATGAGTCTATGACATGTTTAACCTTCACTGAGATGGTTTGTACATGAGTGTGTTAATAGGCCGGTGTCCTGACTTCATATGTGAGCGCTAATGAAATGTTAACCACAATATTGAGGTGTGAGGACACCAGAGCTCTTGTTAACTCTCCTGGAATTTCTCGTATCCCCTCTCTACCTTGCTTTATCTCATAAGAGTTCATTGTCGAGAAATAGTTTCATTTTAAAGCTACTGTATTTTTAGTATTGTGGCTAAATTTAGCTATTCCTCTACGAAAGCCAGGCAGCTATGGAATATGTGGATAGTTTATTGTGTTGTTCTGAACTGAGTTAGGTTATATTTTGTCAGAAAACTTGGCATCATGTGTCACTTCTGGCTTTCTTCATTTGTATTTGATACGACAGCACAGCAGTTGAAAGTTGTATGCATGATACTGTACAAGTTTGTTCTACTGCAACATAATCAAAAGTGTTTGTAACATTTTATTTTAGAAAGGAACACAAAGCTACTGTATTTTTTTTTCTAGCACAAGAAGTGCTAGAAGTGTCAGCAATTTTAACAGCACTGTCCGTGATTTTATATTAGCCATATCTTTTGAAACAACGCCTGAAAACTGTCAGCACTGCATAGAAGTGCCAAGCAAATGTCAGCCACACTTGTAAAATTATTATTTTTTTTGCTATTTCTACATGTTTTGTTGGACTTTTTTTTTCCAGCAGAAACCAGGCTGATCTGATTATACTTTAAGCAACCAGAAAGGTTTTAGTACTCCTACTCTATTTCACTAGTTCCCACTTCCTCTGCGTTGTTTGGTGGACTGTCCGAGGGACAGGCAGGGAGCCCGGCGGCCCCGAGCCCTAGGAGGTTTTCCCCTAGGGGGCTAGGGTCAACGGATGCTCGGAGCCCAGCCTGGTCCCCGCGAGCCCCCCGAAGGAAGTGAAGAACATGAAAGCTGCTAGGTCCTTTCCTTAGGACGGGCCCCTGGCTAAGGAGGCGGAAGGGGTGGTGGTGGAAGACAAAAAAACGCAGCAGGTAGATGAGAGGAAGTGAGCAATATTTAATGCAGTGCTGAAGCGTTTGGCGGGGTAATTTGGTAATGAGAAGATTGATAGCAGCTGTGAATCGTTCGTGCGTAGTCCTCCTGAAATTCATTTAATTTATTAAATGTCATTTTTGGCTGTATTTAAATACATTGCACCGTAAAATGACAGGATAAAATGTGCATCAAAAAGTGGTCACACATTGTAGATTTTATTTATTTATTTCTAATGTAAACTACAGCATAAAGGAGCATTGTTTATAATGACTCAAGCTTAACACATAAATGTTATTCTATTTTTAAATATTGAATTTCATGTTTATTTCTATTTTTAGTTTTCTTTTAAACTTGATTTAGTTTCTGCACTGTCACTATTATATTTTGTTTTGATTAAAAAAAACAAAATATAAAATTTTTTATTTGACATTTATTTAACTAAATATAATAAAGCTAAATGAAATCACAAAACTAAACAAAGTCTATATAGTGATTTATAAATCATAGTAATATTATATAAAATATAAATTATACATTTAAAATGATACATTTTTAGAAATATATATATATATATATATATATATATTATTTGTATTATTATTATTATTATTATAAAAATAAAATGTATATGATGAGTAGGTTGTGTTGTTTGTTATTTCTATTTATTTTATATTATTATTTAGTTTTATTTTTTTGCAAACAACAGAGTTGCAGAATTTATTATTTATTTATTGTTATTTATTTTTTATATTTACTTGTGTGTGGGGTTTTATATATATATATATATATATATGTTGTTTGGGGATTCAGATATTAGCCGAAGCATATGTATTAGACAACGTGTTCCCACAAACAGGTTTCTTGAGGGCATTCGTGGAACTGAAAATAATTGGGTCAGTAGTTCAGTAGTCCCCCTCGCCTGCACTGGAAAGTCTGGTTTGCACATTCGTATGTGTGTTCAGACAAGAAGGAAGGTCTTGCATAAAGCGGTGAAGCTAAGCTACAAGCTGATTGGGCCCTTTATCCTGTGCACACAAGCCAAAGAGGGAAAAACAATGTTATGATTGTATACCACAGGCATGAGAGTTGTTCACTAGCATAGTTAGAGGTTACAAACGTTCAGCACAGCCGTGCAAAGCTACAGTTTCCCCGGAGGAACACACAGCTGGTTCTGAAATATCCTAAACTGTGATATTACCATATGGCATAGTTCACCAAAAATATCATCTAATGTTGTCCACGAATGACTCGTCTGGTGAGAAAGTGATAAAATAATTTTTTGACTGAACTAATGCAACGAACTGTTCTCCAGTAGATCCAGGAAGAGTGTATGACCACAGCATGTAGCCTCGGCTTTTAAGTTCAACCCACCATGAGTTGGAAAGGTGATCTGGCTATAGTTGACTTCATAAGCAGGATTATACAGCTTCACACTGCTCTATCACTCCGTCCTTGACCTTACATAAGACACAGCACCAGTCGAGTCAATATAATCTCATAAACATTAAGTACCTTTTTAATAAGGTGATTATATATACATTCACTTTGTATGGTAGAGCTTGTGCACAGATGATTGATGTGCAACAGCACTGGTGCAGAAATCTAGCATATGTGCCTGACGGTTGCCAAGATATGGATCCTCAGATGGCAACCAGAGAGAACAGCATGGACATAAATATCACAGCATAAGATTATTTGTGCGTAATTCCACTGCAGTGAAGCGGTCGGAAATAAAACTGCACGGTTTGTGTTTTATTATTGCGCGTAGCTGCAGCTCTCTAGGTGAGAGATCAAACACATGAGAGCGGCAGCGTGAAACAGACTGAGCGATACTTATTTCCGTTTGGTAAAAAAAGACCCCAGGAGTCACGTTTGAACTGCAGAGGTGGTCCTTTCAATTCAGAAGCCCAGCAGACAGGAGAAAAAGAGGCCCAGGATGGTAATAAAACAGAAATCCATGATGATCCACAGTGACATGCCATCACTGTTCAGACTGTTTAGGCCTCTCTATTCGGATCATTTCAGTACCTTTAATATTGCAGTTACATATTTTGAATTAAAATATATTCTCTGTTTTCATTTGAATTTTAGTTTCGGTAATTTTGTTGTGTGCATTTGTTTGTTTGTTTATTTAATACGTCTATATAGTTTTATAACATTAAATTATTCATAATTAATTAAAGTTATTACGTTTTATTTAGTATCGTTGATATACTCGTTGATTTTAGATTTTGTTAATATTGTGAATTATTGTTATTTTTCTCTATTAGCTGTTCAATTTAGTTGTAACTAAAATATTTACATTTATTTACATGTCTATATTTATAATCATATCATTTAGATTATAGATCAATATATTTAATATATAAACATATCATTTATGTTTTTATGAAATGCATACATGCATGCATGTGTGTATTTTTTTTAATAATAATTAAAACAATATTGGATGTGATTAATTGTTTGACACACACATACACACACACACACTCACACACACATATATATATATATATATATATATATATATATATATACACACACACACACAAAAAGTTTGTATTTATTGTATTTATTTATTTGTTTATTTTAGTAGACTGCTTCTATAACAAACAGAAATTTGGAATTGTCAACTAGCTGAAATAAAATAAATATATATATATATATTTTTTTTTATTTTAGTTATCATTATTGTATTTCAAGAAACATCTTTTATAATATATTTAATTTTTTACATTTTTTATATCCATGATGAGAATGACACGACCTTGAATGAAGTATAAAAAAACAATAGTGAAGGAAAGACACTCTCTGTTTTGTGCAGGATTTAGCTACATGTTTAGTATTATGAAGAAACATTCTGTCCGTTGTTGACCAGTTAATGCCATTCTTTCCTCACAAAACCCAACAGTGTAAATTCAGCAGACAATCTCTTGCGAGCCTCGCTCGTCTCAAACAGAGAAGCATTGTGTCTCGATAATTGCCTCCCTCCCCCTGCTCAGGGTCAATGACACCTAAAGCACTCGGATTGTATACAGAACTATATCTTGTTTTATTATCTTGTTACACACACAGAACAGTAAATAGCTGTTGTGACAGACACACATGTGCCCAGGCAGACACATTTGTCCGAAAACACAGTTGTTTTCTTACAATTGGTACAGTTGTGCATTTTCCCCCTTATTTGCTTTATTATTATTACTTTAGTACTTTATTATGACAGCATTGTAAACATATTTTTATTGTGAGTTAAAAGTTTGTCAAGGCTGTGTAAGTAATTCTAAATATAAAAACTGCATCTGTGGTTGTCAGCCATATTTAGACTTTATGTTCTAGGGCTGACAGTTTAACACGCTAACTAATGAACTAGTTATGAAAAATAACGACATTAAAACATTTTAACGCAGTTAACGCACTGGCTGTTAAATGTTAAATGTGATTTTAACAGAATTTGATATTGATATAGTCCCCTCCCCCAATTATCCCTAATTATATTCTTTCATGTTCCTTAGTTTATATTAAGCCATTTTGTGTAATATATGTATATTAATCAAATAAAATATTTCTAATGCTACAATTTGTAATGTCTGATTGATACCAAAAAATATGTTTAAATAATCGTTTGTAGGTATTTTCACAGTCATATTTATTTAGCAATTTATTAGATTCATTATACAATTTTTTAAATCGACTGACAGCCCTAGTTCTTATACATTTTATTGGTGACTTTCTCAAAGGAACTGTGGAAGAGTCTTTTGCCTAACTCCAGATTACATCAGCAGTTAATTATGTCCAAACGTTCACAGAAATCCACTCTCTGATGTGAGACAGATCGTTAATCAGAGTGTTTGACTTGCCTCCTACAGCACCAGGTCTAGACATGTTATAGGCAGCAGCCAGAAATGCTGCACTTCCACTGATGTCCATTAATTTTTTTTTTTATTGCTTGACAAAATGTCATATCTGCACCCGCAACTGCTACACTTCACTGCTAGATTGCGGTGGAAACTTCTCGATTACAGTCCATTTCATGGCTTTAGATGGAAAAGCCTTAAAATAAATGTTATTTATCGCATATCGATCGTACGTCTATCATAACGTTCTTATGAATACTGCATTAAAACACATCTTTTCTGTGAAGGTGATATCATCCATTTCTTGTAATAACTCGCTGAGTGTATTCAATGGAACCATTTTCATCTTTGAGGGCGATGTTTATATTTAAAGCTTTTATCTGTGTGTTCACTGGAATGTATTGTTTTCTCTCCCCAGATTTGTGCGGTGTGTTTGGAGGAGTTCAAGCAGAAAGATGAGTTGGGTATCTGCCCGTGTAAACATGCCTTTCACAGAAAGTGAGTACCCTGGCATATGTTGTTTTCTAAAAAGAGGAAGATTTCTGCACCGTTAGCAGCACCAAACAATTTTTTGCAGTCTGTTTATTTGAGTGACCCAGCTGGGCCAAAAATAACACTGGAGACCACCTGTTTGATGAACAATGGCAGATAGGTATAATAGATGTTTAAAAAGTAATTGTTTTAGAAATCCAGATTCTGCTAGTGACATAGATTACATAAAGCACACACTTTAACCTTAAATTAAATGCAATATTGCTGTATTACATGGGTTCTTCGGCCATTGATCTAGTTGAAATGTGTCTGACTAACCCACTTTGTGAAACATTTGCCTTGGGCTGTATGTCAGAGTAAATGCCAAAGTAAATGTTTTATCACTTATCAGAGAGGTGGGAACTCTGTTCATTTCAAAATTGTAGTTTGCTTCGATGGGAATCCAGCCAATCTTTATAGCTGAAATGGGTCAGATATTAAAGTCAGATATTAAATAGTAAATTGGTAAAATGTAGTAGTTAAGTTTTATTTTTATATTTATTCAAATATAAACTACATAAAAATATCATATAAAAGACATGATACCTGTCATTTGCATGTCACACTCTTTGATTTATGAGCTGCAGGACATTCCCATGAAAAATCCCCCTAAAATTCCTCTGTCACTTTCATCCCATAATACTTCAGAGAACAGGAAGTGATACTGATATTGTAAATAGAAATAATTATTTAAATTGTAAAATAAATATAAAACATTATGAAATTGATCAAATATTATTATTGTTGTTGTGTTTTAGATATTTTCACAGAGTCAGTTTTCAAATAAAAATAGTATTAATACAGTAAATAGAATTAATAATTGAAATTACAATAATAATAATTACAAAAGTGATTACATGTATAAATTATTATTAATATTAGTATTACTACTAGTGTTGTTGTTGTTTGGATGCATGTGTATTATAATGGACTGCTATTGAAATACTGAAGTTTGAATAAATTGTGAAAAAACAATATTATTAAAACTGTAAATATAAATAATGATTGAAATGATCAAATAATTATAAAAGTGATCAAATGGATAATTTGTTGTTGTTGATATTAATTATAATGGACTATTAAAACACAGAGACACATTAAATTAAATATAAAAACACATTAAATATAAATAATTATTAAAATAATTTTAAAAATATGAAATTGATAAAATGTTATTATTAATACCATTTTTATTGTTGTTGTTTGGATGCCTATTGTTTATAATATGCTGTTTTTAAAATACAGGGTTGTTTAAGAGATTTCTTTTTTAATTAGTATGATTAAATTCTAAAATAAAAAAATGTCTAAAACATTTTTAAATGATAAAACTCATTAATTGCTCCTACACCCCAGCTGTCCAAGTGGTTAAATGGGGACTTCTGTATCATAGATCTGTTTGTGTATCTGACGGGACCAACACGGCCCAAAATAGAACGGTGCTTACAGTGAATTATTCATCAGTGAAGAGATAGCAACATCTCACTCAGACTAACCCGAGATTCAGTCTCACATTCCACACGGGCTTCCTGAGAGAAGACATAACCAACCATCACTGAGCCATCACATGAGATCACTTTAGACTTGCTATCAGGAGCATCACTGGTAGTTTGGGTTAGCAGTGGGATACTCTACTGTGAGCTGGGAAGTTTTGGGCAGATTATTATCAAGTTGGCCTTTCATCTTCTAAACTGTCTTTGTATCTGTCTCAGGTGCCTTATTAAATGGCTGGAGGTGAGGAAGGTATGCCCGCTGTGCAACATGCCCGTCTTGCAGCTGGCGCAGCAGCAGAGCATGTCTGAATCTGTGCCCCCAACGCAGCAGCCTCTGCCCGGAGCGGAGAACCTGGTGTAGCCCCTCCTGTTTCTCCTAAAAAAATGTGACCACCACTACCTTCACACTCCCTCCTGTACAGGTACATGCTCATATCCAAGGACAGAGCGAAGGATTTATGCCCGTGTGACCTGCACATGTTCATGTCCTGCCTCGGTGGCTTTACAAAGGATTTTTTCCAAATTACAATAATTTACTCAATCTGTCTTATTTGGGCTTAGCTTTTTTTTTTCTGTGGGATAATGAAGAAGAATTGAGTTTACTTGGCCAAGCCATAATTATAGTAACCGTTCCACACCAAAGCACTTTTATGAGGACACCACAGAGAGGCAAATAAAAAACAAGGACTAAAAGAAATATCATAAAAAATACATTAAGAAAAACAGAAACGACTTTTCTAACTAAAGTTTTTTTTACAAGCACTTTACACAAAACTCAAACCTAGTTGCTTGATCTTGTTTTATATTTTATGATTTTAAACTTTTTTAGAGCCACAGAGCAGTTTTATTTTCATTAGAGAGGGTTATGTTTATACTGTCTATTAAAGGGATAGCAGCTCTTTGGTGTGTATATGTTCGTTTGTGTGAGTGTTTATGTGTTAACGGTCAGTAGAATGGCTGTATAAAGAGATACGGATCGCAGTGACCTTTAGCTGGTGGCCAAAGCAAATGTGAATGCAGAGTTTGTCTCGTGATCAGGATGTGACCCAGCAGTATTTGATCCGTTTCTTTAAGTTTGAAATGCTTTTTAACTGAGGGCTGTGTTAAATACACACACATACACACACACACCAGTAGCTTTGAGTTCAAGGCCGTGTTTTAGAGAATTTGAACATGACCGAAAAGGCTAAAGCAAAGGTAAAAAAAAAACAGCAGCGGTCTGATAAACACTCAAAATTCAGAAAAAAATTCAAAAATAGTAATAATGAAAATATATATACTGTATATATATATATATATATATATATATATATAGAGAGAGAGAGATTTGCATTTAATACATTTCTTTTTTAGATGGAAATCCTATTATGCTGGCTAACACTTATTGCTCTAATCCCCATACACACACACACACACACACATTTAATAACACATTTAATACATTTAATGTTTAGATGCAAATCTAAAACCTGCCAATGGAAATAGTTGCAAAATAAATGAGGGTTTTTAAGCAAATTTAAACTGAACAAAATGTCCCTAAGTATTGTTTGTCTTTTTATGAATTACTGCTTATTTCCCAGGTACTGTTGAGATGTATTATATTTTCTTTACATATCTCACACGAAGCTGTAGCTCTATGCAAAACAGCCAATGTGTGTGTGTGTGTGTGTTCATACTTGCTCTCATATTGTGCTGCATAGCGTTCTGAAAATATACTTGGCCTAAAGCCCCAGATCTGTCTTCAAGAAATATTAATAAATGAAATGCCTCTTTAGTGAGGCAAATCAAACTAGACAGGCTACAGGAACAAACTGAGATTTAACCTGAAGTCGCATACACAGTCTAGTCCAGTATCATTCCAGCATCTTCCAACACAACACAGAATCCTCAGCCGTTAAGATCAATGAGCAGCAGGTGGATTCAGTCAGCATTCTTTCTCATTCTTTCTAATATAATAGAAGCTCTGGCTCGTTCCTGCTCTATTATACCACTATTTTGCAACCTACTATTTAGCAACCTGCCATAGGGTCCGGCAGGGTCTCTGAGCCCTCCATGTTAAGCCACTCTAAAAGGGAAATATGTATGATATAATGTATATGGGTTGGCCACAACACCACAAATGATGCCAGAAGCGAAAACCTAATTGTGATGCCAAGCAGAATTAAGTAACTTTTTTCTAAACCCAGCATTGGTTTGGTTTAAAGTGCTGATTAAATGGTTTACTACCCATTCATTGTCAAGCAAACTGCCCACCACATTCTGCAATGTATCTTTGTGTTTTGAGGCTAGATACAGATTGTGAATTAAGTTGAGCTTATTTAATTTGTATTTATTGACATTTTCATTTGCATATGCTGAGTGTATGAAGAAATGAAACAACATTTATTTTGGCTTTTTTGTTCATTTGGTTTGCTCTGGTACTGTCTTAACAAAATGTGTAACACTGAGGGTTTCCTTTAGACTTGTAATTCCTTATCATGGACAAATATTGTTAAATTAGGATCTCTCCTTCATCTCTGTGGCGTTTGTAACACAGCAGGTCTTACTCTGATCACGAATGTATGCATATAGAGAGCTGTGGTTCAGCTGTGTCAATATAATGTGAAAGTAGTTGATTGTGTCTAAAATCAAGAATTACATTACTGCACTTTTTCATATTCTTCCATTTTGGTGCCTCTCCACTCTGAGGCAGAACTAAAATGGGGGCAAAAAAAAAAAAAAAAAAAGTTAAAAAAAATTATTTATTGTGTGCTTATCTTTAAAACCTGTAACATTTCAGTAGTACTTTTTAACAGCTCTACGTTAGTGCTAATGCAGATTAAGGCTTTGTGGAGATTGTTAAAACTTTTTAAAATCCACAATCAGTTTGAAAACATATCTAGAAAACTGGAGGTCAAATTACAGTGTTTATACTGGAGTGATAGGTTACATTTTCTCTCAGTATATTCAAACTAAAGATTTTTTACTGATCATTACTGTAAGTGCCAGTTGTAGTTTGAAAAGGCAAAATTATGAGTTCAGCTGCAACTTTGGAAATTCTGTTTGTTCATAACAGGCTTTTTAGACTAAAGATTTTATTGTGGGGGGAAAAAAAGGCTGTTGGGAAGATTTTGGCAGTAAAGTAGATGTTTTCTTTAATAGAATTTGATCAAGAGTCATTAAGGCAGATGATGTAATTCAAACCTTTTTATCAAAACTGAACTGCCATGACAATTGGACATTCTTTCAACTTCTCACACTACTCCTTTACCTCATTCTGAGATAACCTAATCTTGCTCCACCCCTCATTATTGTGACCTCACAGAACATGAGCCACGCCCCTTCTTACCAGTCTTGTTTTAACACTGCTAATGTTTGTGAATCTCACAAACATGTTTGTAAAAGTAAGAATTCTGCAGCAGAATATTTTCTGTACAGTATTTGTAAACTATATTTTTGTATATTTAATCAACATTTTGAAGAAAATAAAAAAAAATGCAAAGATGCTTTTTTTTTTCTTTTGCTAATTTTGTGTTATATTCATTCAAATATGTTGCATGTGACTGACTTGAATTGTAAATAAAGTTGCCAAGTTTTTGAAATAAAGAATATTTGTTGTCATTTGTTGAGCAGCATTACAATGAATGCATAGGACTAGAAATAATTGTCCTCTAAGAAATCAAATAATAGTGGAACTAATAGCAGTTCCTGCAACTGGATCACACACTTTTTTTTACACTTTTGGTATATCTAACATTTATATAATTTGATAAATCAAATAATTGTATTTTTTTTTTATTCACTTTGATGTGATATGTGTGTGTATCAGAGAGTATGTTTATCTCTTTTCTTGCACTTCACATGAAGCTTCTTGGGCTCTATAAGTAGGCATTACATCTTACTCCAACACTTTTTTTTTTTTTTTAACTAGGCTTAATACATCTTTTTTTCAATTTGCATACATTAATTTGGAACTGATTACAATTTTTGACTTTTAATTAACATTATGACTCATTTGAATTCTTGAGTGGTGTTTTATTTCAGCTGTACACACTCACTGAAGAATATCCTTTCGTAATGATGGATTTCTCCACATGTAAAGTCTCAGATCTGTCTATACGTGTGCATCTTCAGTGTTATTTAAGAAAAAAATCTGCAACTTCTCACGTCGTTTGTTTCAGTCGCTCTGCGATGCACGAATGTAAAAGAAGGTCAAGAATATACACTCGGCAACATCTGGTAATTTTCTACAAACAAGCCTTATGTAGCCCACACCTGCCCATTCTCCTGTATGTTTAATAGGGGGGTAAGAAAATAATAGTTTTTAGCTAAATTACCGTAAATTACCCAAAATCCCGTTTGCATTGTGCACGCCTCACATTTTAATCTAAAATGCAAGCAAACAGTTACCAAATCGAGTCCAGTGAACCTTTACTCTTTAAATATTTACTCTGTCCTCCAAGCTACTGACCCACTGACTGTCAATGTGTTTCGCGTGCTACCACGTGCTTATCAAACACAACACAATTCCCCGCTGATAAGAAGAGAAAGAGCTTGTCTGTATTGTACACAAACAACTATCACTTTCTTAAAATGAAATTGCTCCTGAAAACTCGCGTATTTGTCCCACACACAAACCCTTCCGCAGGCATTTATCTCGCGTCTGATGTGAGAGATAAAACAATGTTTACACATAAACAATTATGTATAAACTTGGTGTATGTGTAACCAAAACCATTTTTTTTACTAAAGCACTTCGAAAAGACGCACAAGCCATGTTATTTCTTCGCTTAATGCATAGTGCGCTACTGACCTCTGGCGGACACGATGTGTTAGTGTCCATTAAACCAATTGTAGGCCCTATTCAAAAATAAAATCAATGTAAAGTGAAAATTACTTACATTTTAACAGCTAAAGACGTGTAAACAGAGCAATGCACAATAAATAATGATCAGCCCTGGGCAAAAACAGTTAGTGCACGGCAAAATGTGTTTTTAATAAGAAACATTTGTTGACAATGATTTGGTCCAAATATAATAAAAGCACCCTAATGATGCTGCCTGAGGACACACTTCACATCCCATTTCATTTTATTTAGCCTACATTTATACTTTTCACAGAGGCAGCTGTGTGGAAAAAAACAACAACAATTGTACCATTTTTAAAATAACTATGCAGGACGTAGCTAGGCAGTACTACATTAACACTGAACTTAATAGTACCAACTGATTTGAAAGCAAGATTAACTAGTAAGTATTAGCAAATTAATAACAAAGGTAGTTCTTTATTGGGTATTGAATAATTGCTAAATAAAAAACATCTACCTACTATATTAAATAATAACCAATGAATTACTAATCACAACATTAATGTGTCTAAAAACATAAGTTAAAGTTCTTGCGGGCTAACAAGGAGTAATTAATAAAGGGTTCACTTGTATTTGGGGGGATGTAATATTCACAGATTAGTTTCCACAAAGAACCCATTTGAAGTGCAAGCTTCTGAAGACATTTTAGGACCATGTTAAGATAAAAAAAGACATTAGTTTACTTTGTAGACATGTTATGGTTGTGAAAAATATTTGTATTATTTTATTATCAAATACCTAATAAAGAACTACTTTGTCCTATAAAGTTTCTTTTACTTATTGTTTTTATTGTTTCCATATTAGTGAATAATATTAAGATGTCTTAATTTACAAAATGTTTTGAGACTAGTAACAAATTTGTGTAAAAAAAAAAAAAAGCTTCAAGCTTTTCGTTTTTGGTGTCATTCCCATATATAATCTAAAATAATGCAATACAAAGATCTCTTCACACAATATGAGTATATGCATCAGATTTTTATTTTAACTCATAGAATATGCCTGGAACAAAATGGCATGAGATTTTGGAATGTAAACGATTCCATCACACATTTATATTCAACTTTTCGCAAACTGGGATTACCGGTCAAACAGACAATAAGGAATGTTAATAAGCAGGCCACAGCAATACAATGAATGAAGAAAAAAAACAAGGTCTGCAGTTGTTCCCACAAGCAAGAAGAGTTTAATCATGAACGTTTTCCAATAAATATTAACTAACTTCGGATGATGAATTGCCTTTTTATGCAACGGCAGAGAATGTGCAGGGAATTCATTAAATAACGTCAATGCAATCTGTTGGTATAAAAAAAGCAACACAATTCAACTTATGTTGCCAGAAGATGTTTGAGGTAATGCATGAAAGCAGTTCAGACAGGTGGGCATAAAATACAATCATTCAAATGAGAGCCAAGAAATATCATGGCTAAATAACATCACGGCACAAAGCTGAGCGTAGGAAAAGAAATATATCGCAAAATCAAAGTCTGAATGCCATATTCATGAATACAGTAGCAGAAATAAATGAAATAAGACATAAATGAAAGGCATTTGGATGTATACGTTGATATATATATATAATCATTCCAGGGCTGTTTGTGGAGTTTGAATATGGCTGTTAAGATTGAGAAAAATATTTCTATCTTACACCATGTCGAGGCTACAAAACGTAATGAAACAAAAGCTGATAATACTCCACTATTAATAAATCATGTTTGTAGATTCGTCTTTTTCGACATACTTTTAACAATAGGTAATTGCTTTGATGGTTACAATTACAGCTACACATGAATTGTCACAACATCTGGCACCTAACAATAGCTAACACCACTATAACTGATTGTTTCATGACGTTCTGGTTAGTGGTACAAAAACAATGGGTATGCTTACATAAAAAAGCTATATTTATCTTTCTGAGTGCTTCAGGTATTCTGCGATTCTTCCCTTTTTCTACCTTCCCATGTTACAATTTCAATATCTGTCAGTTTATTATAATCCGTTCAGATTATTCGGTTCCAGGTTTGGGTTGGTCACATAGTTCACAAAACAAAGTTTTTGTCTATTTTTTAGTCTATTCAAGTTTATATTCAAAGTGCTCAGTCCACACACTATTACCTGGCACAGTCACTTTCACCACTCGCTTAAAGCAAATCAATAATAAAGAACATAATATGACCAAGCAATTATATTTATATATTGATGTAGCTATTTATTTGTATAATGCAGGTTAATGCAATGCATCAAATAAGACCACTGCCAGGGCTTTAACAACAACAAAAAAAAAGGAAATAAAAAAAAATCACTAAAACCATCAAACAGACTGATCACGTGAGGAATGGAAAGCTGATAGTCTTCCAGTGCAAAGCTTAGGAAAAGAGGAATTGCACATGAATTATACGAAACCAAACAGAGCACTGGAAGCGCTCTGATAAAAAAAGTGCGTTACATATGTCAGATTCTTTAAAAAGGCTTGACGTTAAACAAAATAGAACATCAACGGCTTAATACTAAACGTTAGCAGTTACTTTTTTATCGTCATAATGGTGCAACGGTTGCTCAGTCTAAAAATGAAAGGCAGCAAGCAGTAATCCAGAGCACTCAGATCTAATAATCTAATAACATCTACAGCAGAACAGTTGAAAAGGCAACATGATATATATGCTTTAGCACAAACATGCCATCATCATAGACATCTCTTTTTATAGAAATAAATAGTTGAAATAAACTGTACTCTGTCTTTAAATTATTTCCATCTCTATAGGACTCTGATACACATTCAATATAAAGCATCTATCATACACAGCATACTGCAAATACCTTTGAACTCTGAAAGTCATCTGGTCAGTACGCCCACCACATGGGAAACCACTTGTGGGCGGATATCCGTTAAACGCTTCAGGTTATCTTGTTCTTTAGGTTGCTTTTCAAATATTTACACTGTTTGTAATTCTTTCCTATAGAAACAACATATACATACGTTTTTTTCATTTGTTTGAAGTCTTCTGAACACAAGAGTGCCAGCACACTCGAAAAGTCATTGTGTGGGGTTATGGGTGGAGTAGGTTGCTCTCTTCTCAATTTCGTTCTTGAAGATGGTTTTCCGGTTTCCATTCTGGTCCACATTGTCTATTAAACAGCCATCCTATAGTAAACTCTGTGAATACTCCTCTCGTGCTAATTCAAGCCCCATAGTGTGTTTTAAGACAGTAAGTACGTTGCACCATAGAGGTGCTCGCCTTGACTAAAGCACTTAGAGTAGAATTTGGACTGTGTGATTTCAGCTCAGAGACTGGCCAAGGAAAGCAGCAATGCCTGATGGGTAAGCGGTACAGCACTGAGAGAGGTCGACACCGGTGCTTGCATCAGTATTATTGCATCAGCATGTTTTTTAAAAAGAAACTTGAAGAGAATGGCATATTCTAGTTTCTTAGTATGACCGATTTCCAGCTAAAACACATTTAAGTGCTTCATCCATCATTTCTAGTGTAAACCTAGAGTAAAAAACCTGACATGTCATACTTAAATATGCTTAAAATGCACCCAAATATAACATAAATAACCTTATTCCATTTAAAAATAAGGGGGGGGGGGGCTCATTTATAAAAATTTTGAGCAGAAACTGTCCTAAATTTGATCTTACGATCTCTCGAATATGCGTACGTTTGATTCATAGAATGAACGTACTGTACAAACAGAAAACACGCGTAGGCTACACCCTTCTTTCAGATTTGAAATCAATGAATCGCAATGAACTTAAAATTAATGGTTTCGGCTTTCTTCCTTGTAAACGATGCCTAATTAATGTCATTAACATCAAATATCACCAATCGTCTTAATTTAGAACAGCAAACTGCAAGAAAAGCTTACACTTTTAAAAACCTGCATTACTCCGACAATAAAAAGTGTGTACGTCTGCTCAGACCCTGATGTGATGCTAAGCACTTTTCTACGTCAAAGACGTGGAAGCTAGCGTGGATTTGGAGTTTGGAAGTGTACGCACACTCTAATAACCAATCTGTGCGTAGGCACGCTTTATAAATGAGGCCCTAGAAATGCTGGCCTTGGAAAAAAAGAGGCTATAAATATTGAGTTTTTTTTTTTTTACATTTTGCAGTCTGACATGGCCTAATGTGGCGATTGTTAACTTGTTTCATATTTGAAAAAAAGACAAAAAATAAAAATCTTGACCTACACATTTTAGAAGTGAAATACTTGTAGATTCTGTAAAGAACCTAATGTGACAACTGTATATATTTGTTTTTATCCCTCCAGTGTGTACATTCAGAACTCAAAAATCTCAGTTCAGCACCATCTATCTGTAAAATACGGAAAGTAGCATCTAAAATCAACAGAGCAGATGGAGAAGTGATCCATTCAGTGGCACCAGTCCGAGGTCCACAAAACAGTAAGTGAAGGAAGAGATGGAGATGTTGACATCTGAGGTGAAACAGTAGGGTTACATTAGACTGACAGCACCATGAGCTTGTCTCTATCCCTTACTATTCGCCCTTAAATTCCTAAGGTAAGTGCACCTCTTATAGGGTATGACTTAATACCTTTTAGACTAATGGCACATTGGGTATGACCGCAATTCAACCTTAAAAACAAAACCTCGGAGCTACGGATGGCACATAATGGAGAAGGCATTGCAAATCTGTCTGAAACAACAGATCCAATGATGAGAGACAATCCCTCGGCTGAAGGACTGCAGGGTCTGACACAAACACGAACAGCTTGGCTTCTTCATTTGGTCATTCGAACTTGCGCTTAAGGACACAAGATAACTGGACGTAAAAGTAATTTCTGTGGAGACATGGCTTCCCCTAAATATAGTCTCTGTAAGCCGTGTCTGAAGCTGGTGATTATGTTATGTTGATATTTGTCCTAGTAATATGGCTGGCCACATCGGGGGAAGCAATCGAGCTGATCACACAAACATACACTCCAACATTACTAACTTACCCATGTGCATTTGAAATTTGTGCTGTTTGGATTTCATGTTGATTTTATGATCGAATACGAGACTGCTCCCTCCTGCAGCTCTGTGCTCTGAAGAGAGACGTCATGTTCTCTGAGATCTTATTAAAAGTTTAGTGTGTTTGGCAAGTAGGAGAAAATCCTTAGTCTATTGGAACGGCATCCACGGCAAGTAACTCGTGGAGTTTGGTTCGTATTGTCTTTACAGACTCCTCTATTTGCTTGCGTCATGTCAAAGCTAACAGATGCGCCCGTCTTGGTGTTGTAGACTGGTGTTTAGAGTTCTAACTGAAGCGGAAGTGTTTGATTCTTCCTCGCTTCTTCAAGGAGAGAATGACTTGAAATATTGGATGAACCTTTGTGTGGCTCTGGCCTCGACACAGCAAAGTTAGCACAAGCCATCAGCCTTCACGTGGAGGATTTTGGAGAAACCGGGTCTCTTTTTGAGGGCCTGAGATGATAAGACAGAAAGGATATAATAGAACAGGGGTTATGTTTCTGTAAATATGTATATTGTATGTACAGTAGTGTATAGTAAAGTATCTTGTTGGGTACATGCTGGAAAACAGTAAACAATATAAATATATTTTGAGAAAATACATCAATCAAATCAGGTCTGAATTGGTGAGACATTTTAGGATGACATCAATCTGCTAAAGCACAACTGAAAAAAAACATAAGTGTTGTTATTATAAACTAAAACTTTATTACGAAAATGGATTACGAAGCCTATTTCTTCTGGCAAGGCAATTCACTTTTTTCCCTATGTTTCAGTACTAAAATTACTTAAACTGAAACATGAATGGGTTGAGTTGACAAATAAAAACCTGAACCTGTCCAATGGTGTGAAAAATACAGCAAAAAAAAAACAAACAAACCTTAAATTACAAATAACATGAGAAAAATGTATCTTCATTCTTAGAGTTAAAATAGTACAAGAGAGGTTTAACTTCAGTGTTTTTTGTGACAATTTTGCTGTCACACCATAGTCAACTACCCTAATGAACCTAAATATTAAGTGTAATTAATAATTAAAAAGCAATACATTAAAATATAAAAAAAAAAAATGACAAAAGCACATTCAGTAGCAAAATTCCAAAAAATTAAATAAACAAAATATATAAAGAAGGCTGATTCAAAATATAAATAAACACCATAAGAGTATATAAATAACACTGAATTTTATGTTTCAACTATCGTTGGCAATACAGAGACCAACATTCCATAGTATATATCTTAATATTACAATTCTGCATTCTATAGCTACATCAATTCAAATCGAATTCAGGAACTGGAATTTAAAGGACATTTGTAATGACAAAAACTCCTGGCAAACTCTGTTTCAATTGACTATTTTGATAGACTTTTATGATTTCAGTTCCTTGTTTTGTTATTTATTTATATAAATATCTCTGAATACAAAATGGAAAAATGCCTGGTGATGCAGCATTAAAGTTACATAATCTGAGATTTTAAAATATCTCCTAGTAATCATAATCTACCCTTGTATTTCAATGGGTTCAACTGATCCTTTGATGGGATTAAATGGTGTTTTCCTTTTTTTCTTTTTTTAAAACTTTCATCAGCAGAGCCACATGGAGGAGCTAAATGATGATATAGAGCTGGACATCTGAGGACACTATAAATTAGCTTCCACGCTGATGGTGGAAACAAACCGTGGGCAGTTTCTGAACAAGTACTGTACAAAATATTTTTTGAGCCTCTTATGGAAATGATATATGATGAGCAATGCACTCTGTCATCTGCTGCCCATTCCAGCACAGCTTGTGTAAGACATCCTGCAAGTAACTTTAGCCTGTGTTTTCACGTGGGTGGGAGTAACCCCACTTCCACTTCCTCTCCCAGCTTATCTAGAGTCAGAATAGAGAAGAGGCAGCTTCCTGTATCCTCAAAGAAAGCAAATGGATGAGATGAATCACTTGCATTTGACTCATGGCTCCTCTACACGACAGCTGTGAGAGGTTCTTCTGCTTTCACTTACTCATCTTTATTGCTGTCTCAGACTCAGGAAACCCCATGGCCTAGGACTAAATTACTACTGAACAGCTTTTGCTGGTAATTTTAGTCTGCCAGTGGATGAACGGATATGGATAGGTCAAAAGAAATCTATGGCAGTGATTGCATACCTGCAACTTGTTCACCATTTCGTCAAAGAGTTTCCTGGCCTCGGGACTGTTAGGGTCTTCAAAGTAATCTTCTATACCGATCTGGACTACAATAGACTTCAGGTTACGGCACACACCTGTGAGTAAGACAGTGAGGGCAGGGAGTCATTTTACAGGAAGTGCGGGCGTCTTTCATATCATTCCTAGCTCCAAATCTAAAGATATCACCAAACCCAATGTTTAATCTCAACTTTTGATCGCACATGTTCCAACACTTTTGGAAACTATCATTTAAAATTAACAGCAGATACTGTATATTCCTTAGTTTCTTGCAATTCATGAAATGCTAATTATTAAAAATGCTATTTTTTGTATGTTAATATTTTAAGTAAAAGTACAAATGTTATATAAAACAGTTAAAAATTCAATAATTTAATAAAAATGTAATGAATTATTTAAAAAATAGAAAATAAACAATTGAGAATTAAATCTTTAAGTAAATAATTCAATTAAGTTATACATTTAAGCATCTTTATCAGCATCTCTGCCTTTGAAATCAGGCTTTCACAAATTGAATACCTATTAATTGAAACACTAAACAATAATAATGAATCAGGATCTGAATCAGTGAGTGTGGACTCACTGTTGAAGTGAAGCAGAGCTTTTGGAGTAACAGGAGTGGAGGTGAGCACCAACATCTCCAGACCCTTCAGTCCCTCTCGGCACATCTCAGCAGCCACTTCCTGATTGATCTCACTGACGTGGTCCAACTCTAGAACCTGGAGCCTCATGCAGTTTCTCGCTGAAGATACATACACACAAACAGCCTATGCGCACACTGGTATAACTGCATTAGTCGTACAAAAAGTAAAAAAAAAGAAAAACCTTGGCTCCAAAAAGCACTATAAAAACAGTGTGAATGTACTTCATACTGAATGTGCACTATATTTAGGGGAGCACAGGAAGAGAACAACTAAACTAAACAGAACAGATGTAGTCCTTCTGAGGACAGTGGAATTGAATTGGAACAAAACAGCTGAAAGGTTTGAGGAAAATAAGGGGAGAAAACAATCTGTTCAACTTTCTGATAAAGCTTTCTTAAGTGGTCTGTTTGTACATAGCTAACTGCACTCTTGTGATTCAGAAAGGTCAAAAACATTATATCTAAACGAGGATGGTACAGTAAAGCAGGATAAATAATCTATTTATAGTAAAACTGTATGAAATCAACATGTGCCTCCGGTTTACTCATAGCAGCATTTTAAAAGTGTCATTTCCTAAGTCTCTTTGTCCCAGTTTTTCATGTGAATAACAAGTACAATGAGTAGAATAGAATGAAAATAAAATGCTCAAAAGAACACACTTTATTGCATTTTTATAATAATGTAAAAGTCTTGACTGTGCCTTTTGGTCTTACTAATTTGCATACACACAAACATGTCAAGAAATATTAAATCCTTGCATTGTTATGTCTGTTTCCTCCAAGTTTTACACTGAATGGCAACAAACACAGACACAAACAAAGGTAGTTGTTAAATTTAGGTGTAAAGTAGAATTATGCATGTAGAATATGGTCATGCAGAATAACACATTATTAATAGGGATTCTAATTTAATAGCAAAATTTGGTTTCTATACTGAAGTGTTACCATAAACACTAGTTTATTTTCACTCACCCAAAGAAGCCAATCCCTGTATGCCACAGCCAGCTCCGCCCACTCCCAGCGCTCGCAGATGTGGCCAGCATCTGCCAATGGTCTGTAGGCACCTGTTACTGAAGCGTGCTGGCTGCTGGCTGCAGAAAGACAATATGCATTTCTAATTTCTAAGACAAATGCTCAAAAAGAAGGATGATGTATCATGTAAATTTACACAATCTTTCAGCTATCAAGCCATGTATAAACCAAAATCTATAGCTGCTTATGAAACAAGTGTATTTCAATCCTACCATGGATGCAAAGGTGCCACCTGTAGTGAGATGATGTCTCTGCAACCAGCTCCCAATGCCCAGATAACTTCCTGTCCAACAGGGTCTGTCGCACTCCTACAAAATAATCAATATCAACATCTGCAAAACATTTCCTCTCTGCCTTTGCAAACCTTGTTATGATCCTCTATGAGAATTAAGCAACCAAATTAATAATTTTTGCTCACCACTGTATGTATGAATTATATGTATATTATTGTATGTAACATAAGGATGCATGAGGGGCAAAAGGATGTTTACATCCTTAAGGGATACATGATCCACAATTCATTACTGCTTACCGAATAAATGATTAAATACACATAAAAATGAATTAGAATTAGCAATTTAATAAATTGGTTTTCTAGCACAGTGGCTATAGGAGTAATTATATTTAAATGCTTACATATTCAAGTTTTGCGAGTGAATGCAGAAGCATTTAAATATAATTTTTTCTCCCATCTCATTTTTTTTTAAATGCTAAATTGTATCTAACAGTTAGTCAGTCATTGTAAAAAAGCATACATCATCCAATTCATTACATGATTGCTTACTGAATACATAATTAAATAGATATGAAAATTTTATTAGAGTTGATATTACTTTCATTAAAGCCGTGTAATAAATTGGTTTCCTGGGTACAGTGCTCATTAATACAGTTTAGGAGTCATTATATAATAATATCCGCCTGTAAAATGATGCAGTTAACCAGTCAGGGTCATGTTTACCACAAAGCTGTGTAAGGATAAAAGGATATATGGACTAAAAAAGACTAAATAGTGCTCCCTTGTGGACCAACCTGTATGTTACAGCCTGTAAAGCCCTGCAATAACAGCTCGCCAACCACAAAGAGCGATCGGTCAATAGATTCGGACAATGAGACACCTTCAGGATGAGAAGATTACTGCCAGTAGCTTTCAACAAAGCCTCCAAGCCCTCCTCAAGACAGCCACTTAACACAAAAGAAAGAGAAGGTATTAAGACCATCTAGTAAAGTGCCCCTATTATGGATTTTTTGAAAATATCCTTACAGTTTGCTATAAGAGCCTATAAGTGAATGAAAATATCCTGCAATGTTTTAAATCTGAAAGTGCACCATGTAAAATGTTGTCTCTCTAAAGAAAGAGTTGACTGAATCATTAAAAATGAGTCATTTTTAAAAACAAATCCCAAGCTGTTTCATGTTGACGTCAACATGAAACATTAGCATATTGACTGCAGTTTATACAAAATATCTGGAGACCACAGTGACCAGACGTCTATGTGATATATAGTATGTATATATATTTTTGAATCATAATATATATGAAAACGTAATATATAAACTTATTAAAAATTGGAACTATTTTATATATTAAAGGGTTAGTTCACCCTTAGTCCAATCTCAATTATTCACCCTCATGTAGTTCCAAACCAATAAGACCTTCATCTTCGGAAAACAAATCAACATATTTTTTTGATGATATCAGAGCCATCTGACCCTCAATAGACAGCAATACAACTGAAATTCTCCAGATCAAGAAACCCCCAGTAAAAAAAAGCCCATATGACATCAGTGGCTCAATTTCAAGTTTTGCGACGGCAAGAGAATATTTTTTTTGCGCAAAGAAAACAAAAATAACATCATATACTCAACCATTCTTCTCCTATGATTTACATCTTCCACCATTTTAGAGATCATTACTGCGTAAGGGTATGCTTTCTTCTAGGCACAAACAGCCGCAGATCACGCACATGCGTGTGCTTTCACTCGGATGTAAACAAGGCTGAATACGTTAAAGCTTGAGTATGCGGTGCATTAAGATACTCTAAAATGGCAGAAGACACGGGAGAAGAGTAATTTTTTTTCATTTGTGCAAAAAAGTATTCTCATTGCATTGCAAAAGTCTGATGTTACATAGACTGTTTAACCAGTGTTTTTACTACGTTTCCGGATCTGGATAATTTGTACTGCTGTCTATGCAGGGATTGATGGCTCTCTGAGATCATCAAAAATATCTTAATTTGTGTTCCGAAGATGAAGGAGGTCTTAATGACAAAATTTTCATTTCTGGTTGAAATAACCCTTTAACATCAATGGCTGATTTACCAACAGCTTATTTTTGGCTTATAACTGTACCATCTGGATTTACTCAAGTAGCGCGGTGAAGAATTATCTCTGAAAAGTTGTGTCTGTTCACTTTAATTTGCGCATTTTAGTAAATCACATGCACAAATTGCGCTGCTTTTTAAATGTTTTCTTGCCATAATTTGCCTTATTTAGTAAATCTGGCCCTATAGTGTAATCAGTGTCATTTGCATAAATATCCACAACAGAAAGGTTTAATGAATTGTCTAAGACAGGATATTCTAACATTCAAAAATAACTCAGTTTCAGGTTTAAATCTAACAAACACACAAACTATGTTTTTCATGAAGAAAACTCGTTGATGAGGTTTTCGACTGGCGCTATGGTTGAAGTGATTTAGCAGAGCAATTAACAGGCTGCTCATTCTGTTCCCTTCTCACGCTGGATCTCTGAACAAGCACTTCACAAGTGTCAGACTGTGTAAGCGAGTGAGTGTGTATCTGTTTGGTGTGAAAGAGTGATGAGAGGACCGGGGAAGAGTGCAGAAGGTAATAAAAGAGCGATGAGAAGAGGAGGAGGTGCGTGGAGCTGTGGGAAGGCAGCAGCCACACAAACAGCAGGGTCAGTGTGGTACAGTAAACAGCAGGCGCAGTGGGAGAGCGTGTTACCGTGTGCTCTTCAGATACTCCTCCTTTGTCTCTTTTTTGCCCCTCTGCCGAGGTTTGAGGTTCTGGAGGATGAGGGAATGCGTCTGTGTGCACCACTGAGACAGAGTGCACAGGAACTAAACAAACACAGTGAGAGACAGAGTTAGAAAGCTTGGCTTTTTCAGGACTATTAGCAGTTGCAAAATACGTGGGCAGCAGATAATTTATGCTACACTTTTTTACATCTCATTCAGATCTGTTAAAAGTCTTCTGGGTCACTCCTACAATGCAACAAATTTTCATCTCGCCATCATACATATATATAAATATTAAATATATATTTAGGACATATATACATTTTAAATATATGTTTACTAATATAATAATGTATAATAATTATGAGCAATATTATATATTAGTCTTATTGTAGTTTTAAAGCATAAAATTAAGAAAAAAAATTACAATTCAGAAAAGGCATTTTCTAAAAATAAATAAGAAATATATTTAAATAAAAATGTAAATAAATATTTTCTTGTTTTCTAATAATATAATATTATTAATTCACTCATTAGCAGTAAGTTCATTCTAGAACGCATTACTTATAATGCTTTAATGTCATTCATAATGTTATTGGAGTTATGAATCAAGGCTTAGATATCTTTAAGACATGAAAGGGTCATGGAGAAAATAAATGAGAAACACATTCTGAAACCAAGGCTGCAGAAAAGGTGAAGGTTTCTACTGTAGACTCAATAGGAATACTGCTGTAAGAGTGTTAGTGTGAATGCTGTTAAAACCTTTGAAGAGATACGAGCGTTCTCCAGCAGCACTCTGGTCCAAACCGCCGGGTGACGAGCCACAAACTTCCAGTCCCGGCACACCTCGGCCGCCCGCAGGAGTGTCTTTGTATCCAGGTAGGTAAAGATACAGAAGAGAGCGGCACGTATCTTCAGCACCTCGGGACTGATCACCTCGTTGACTTTGGATGGGCTTTTCTCATGGCGACAAGGCTTGTATCCCCCTTCAGAACGACCTGTCGACACCAAAGATGCACTTACTTCACACACCAAACACCACACTGAACATAGGTGAATTCGTTTTCGCGCGAACTAATTCTTTTACTGGCTGCATTACCGCATATGTCCATATGGTGGCGCCTCAGTCCCATAAAAAGGACAGCGTTCGGTCTGTTTTCTCTTCTCACTGCCTCCTACAGGATCTGAACATCCTCCAAATCATGCCATCAGCAGGCCTATCTCACAGCTCCAGTTTGACAGACTCTAGGTCTCTTGAGTCATACACGATTTGCTGAAGATCTAATGAGATTGAGGCTAACGAAACAGGTGTTGGCAGTGTTCTTATTTTATAAGACACGTAATTTTTTAAAGCAAAATCTGCCAAAAGCTATGACTCAAACAGGCTCTCGAATAAGTGAGATGTAATGTTGATGACACGATGGACTGTGTATGACTAAGATATGTCTAAGGTTAGGAAAGCTTGGCTTTCACCTGGATAAGGAATAGTGTTTATGCATTCAGTTAAATTCAAATGCTAGCTGGATAAACCAGTCTTAACTACTGGTCTAGGATCAGTTTCTCCTACAAAAAAACTAAACATTAACTTATGGTATGATGAAAAAAGACAATTGTGGATCAGTAGATGCAGACATTTTTGTATTATTTGCCCACTAGGGAAAATGGTCTTGATTTGGGAAATAATTATAATTAACATTAACATTAACATAACAACAACAACAACAACAATAATAATAATAATACAAAACTGAATATTAATTATTAATTATTGGTATATCTAAAAACAAAGTTTAATTTGTGGAATGAAAAGTGTTAAATAATGGCACTATAGAAAAATGTTCATTCCACATTGTTTGCTGCAAAGATAAATGATTTCTGTAATTATTAAACAATTTTTAAATAAATAATTAATAAAAATAAAATAATAATAAAATATGCCATTATAATAATTATTTAATTAACGTGCACCAATAATTACTTAATTAGTATGAATTAATTGATTAAATAAATAATATATAATTTGTGTAATAAGTAAAATAATAATAATAATAAAATACAAAAAACAAACATCTGTTTTGTAATTGCATCCATATTTGCTAAAACACAAGTCTGAACTTGAATAAATTCAGAGAACACATTCTTAAGCTCTTCAGTGGATTCTTTCAAATACTTTTTGAGGCAGACACAGACATTGTTTGACATGGAAGTCATATGTATCAAGAAGGAAGAAGAATGAGATGATGATATCACGCATACAGTATTTTATACATAGTCAAGATGTGAACAGGCATCCTGCTGCCCCCTACAAAGTTTAGTAACATTTTCTACCACATAATCTGACAGCTGAACAAAGAAAAGGTGATGTTCTGAGAAGCGCAAATGAGCCTTAATTAATGTAAATAAACTACATACAGCAAACACATCATGAAGTCACACTCCGTATATGGTATTAAATATGGTACTAATTTTGCTGTTCCCACAATGACCTGGAGTCAGTAGGTGGAAATTTGTGCTCATTGCTCATAGCTTTATGACACACTCTCTGTACTGCTCTCTGGCCTGTGATCCTGACAGCAGTTGCATTCGTGTGACCTAATTCTCCTCAGCTGGCATCCTGGTCCTCTGACCCCACTGCCCCGTCATTATTTGGAGAGTGGGTACTGTGGCCTCGGGCCTGACATACTGGTGGACAAACTGTTAACTCACAAACTTACATTCTGTGAGATGACATTTGCAACCATAGCAGCATGTGCTACAGAGCTGCCCTTTTCTGCCTGCCCCAGATTATACTTTAAACGACTGACAAGCCAAAAATGGCATTCGCATTTATGCCTTTGGAATTGTGTTCCCTGGAAAATGAACCATGTTCCTCAAAAGCATAAACCCCAGGACAAACAGGTCAATGACGCACCTGTTGCTAGTCTGTATCCTCCTCTGTTCCCCCCGTGCTGACTCTCTGCTCTCCTGTCTTGTTCCCACATCTCGGCCTCAGACTCTGTGGTGCGGGATCCTACGTCAGACACATCGCCCTCCTCTCCCTCTGTGCTGTTCCGGTACGGCCGGCGCTGCCAGTTCTGGATGGCCTGTTTGCGGAGACCCCAGCTCCGAGAAGCAGCTGCTCTTTCGTATCCCCCTCCTCCTCCTCCGCCTCCTTCCCCGAGTCGGCACTGGACATGGTAGTACTGAGCATCAGGGCAGTCCTCAAGAGCGTGGAGGTCCACACTGTCACTGTCGTAACCTCCTGACCCCTGGGACATTGACTTCCCTCGTCCTGATGCGCTGTTGAGGAATAGCACACAGAAGAAACACAGGCACAATACTGTGCTTATTCTCACTAATTTAGAAAAGGAATTACTGGGCATCTACTGGGGTTATTCATCACTAAACCAAAACACTGTAAATGCGTTAACAGTATCATAAAATGCAAAGGCCCAGCAATATGCAAAAATAGTACCATTGCATTTTCACATCAAAAATTTACCAGAATGTTAAATGTGTCATAAATTAAAAATGTTGCCTTACCAACTAACTTAAATGAAGTGTCTATGTGTGTGTGTGTTTGTGTGTGTATACAAAAAGTAATCTAACAAAATTAAAAAGAACATAAGAAAATTACTAAAAACTACATTAAAAATGAAATCTAGAAATATAAAACATAAATATCTAGTTCTGGGGAATGATTAATCACAATTAATCGCATCCAAAATAAACGTGCTAATATAAGTGTGTGTGTTTACTGTGTATATGTATTATGTTTTTATAAAAACACATACATGCATGTATATATATATATATATATATATATATAGAAGAAAAGTTATTTATATGTAAAAATTATACTAATATGAACATACGTATACATGTAAATATTTTCTACATATATACTGTATGCGTGTATCTTTATATATACGTAACAAAGATACCCAGTAAGCACACACAACAAAACCGTATATTTTTGATGTGATTGTTATTAATCATTTCCCAGCATAAAAAATTCCAATATCACAATATTTACAACATAGCATTATCTTGAATGATAGATACTGTAATTTATACCATCACCACAACACATACAGTACTCTCATAAATACTAAACACTACTAAAATAACTGTTACACATGTTAGCCTAGCTTCTGTCTGATGTGTCAAGCGTCTAGTAAATGATAAATCTGCATCATTAACAAAACATTTTCAAATTATGTATATTTTGCTATACCTGCTATGCACAATTAGTTGCAATCTCTTACTTGTGTTGAATGTCCCTATTGGAACAGGCTTATTCTAAACTAAGAACCACTAGTTGCTTTAATATACAAAGTTGGTGTTTTAAAAAATGTGTAAAAAGAACAGTGAGAGTTAACCAGGAAATATGATCAGACCTGTCTAGACAGACTTCCTACAACACACACAAAACACACACCCACTAATTAAGAAATAAGAGACTCTGCTAACTCATTTTGTAGGAAGAAAGATCGATTATTTGCAAAGATTAATCTTGCAAATATTATTTTTAAGCCTGAATGAGTAAT
Organism: Enteromius radiatus; assembly: GCA_032357445.1. NCBI lineage: Eukaryota > Metazoa > Chordata > Actinopteri > Cypriniformes > Cyprinidae > Enteromius > Enteromius radiatus. Next base: position 17,972,202 of record JAUCMS010000001.1, read on the forward strand.
GGGTTATTTCCTTAATTGCACATACGTACGAGAGTGGCTCTCAGTTGTTTTTAATCAAAACACTCTTCAGAAGATTCTTCTTAGCGCTGAGCTAAGAAAACACAACACTAAACCAACACTTTTAAGGGTGCCATGCACTTTTCATTATGCTTTAGTGACATGATGTGACCAAATGGATGGAGAAAAACCTTTCTACGTCTGTATAGCTGTATATATTTTAATATCAATTTAAAGAAAACGATCTGAGGAAGCTGTGACTTAATGTGACAGACTACATTTAGCCATGTAAATGCATTAATCCTTATTCCTTTTTATCTTCGATAAGTATGCAACTTAATTAATAAGACACTAATAGTTGCATTCAAAACGTACTTTGCATAGGCATCAGTTTTTACATGGGTATGATATTTTTGAACACTTCCACTATGCAAGACCTTAAATCATTACAAGAAAAACCACTAAACTCAGGCAACAGTTAGGGCATTCGCATGGGATTATGGGTAAGGAATGTTCTCCGCCATGGCTTATAGCAGGGACCGAATTTCCACTGGGGATTCCAGCCAGACATTTAGTCACTCTCCAGATGTTACAGTTCAAAAGCCAACACTGAGATTTAAAGAGATACTTTGCTACTGCAGTCACCAGTCACTGTAGGCTCTGCTGCAGGCAACTGACTACAATGACAGACTTTTCTATTTTACTGTGGGCTGGAGAGCAAACGACCCAACAGAGATGAAGCTGAGGCATATCATTGCTTCTTACAAAGAAGGAATGTGTAATGCATGGCTGGCTATGGTAGAGAAATCAAAAGCCATTTGTAAGATAACGCGCAAAGGCTAGAAAGAATGTAAACGTAACGATTCATGCAAACTGACAGCAAAAAATAAAGACATGGAAGAAACTTCAGAAGACCTTTGAAGATGAGAGTGGTTTCTTTATCAGATTACATAGTTCTCCTGATGTTTCTACACCCGGTACTTTATATAAGAACTACATATTTGTGCTTTTCATTTGAAGCTAAAAATAGAGGCAGAAAACGGAAGCAACAGATAAAGATGTGTCCCCTAAGTTTCACTCAGACATAAAAAAAAAAACCCTCTTCAAAGGTGCTATAAATTGCTTGAAATAGACTGCAGTGAACTGTAATGCAGCTTTATATTCAATCATATAAAATAAACAATATATTTGTCACACCCCTGAGGGTTGTTCCATAAAACAAGATTAGAGTACAAGCCAGGCTTATTTTAGTTAGTCAGGCTTATTGTCGGTAGATTTGTAACAAAATAAAGTCAGACTAACTGAAATAAGCCTGGCTTATTTGGTAAACTTGTTTTATGGAACAGGCCACTGGACTGTTTGTTGTTGTTGTTTCATTTGTCCCATTGTGTGATTTTGAATTAACATTACATCGTATTTGTATGTACTACCCTGTCTGTCTGTTTGTATCCCTGGACATATTCATCTTCTAAAAACCTATATATTGATTTTTTTTTTTTTAATAATTTTGTATTTATTCATATTTTTTTTAATTAATCAACATATAATGAAATTAAGTTGACTTAATTTGATCAAACATAATGATATTTTCCAAACATTTATGAAGGGTTTACTGTACACAAACATTTAAAACTTTGGTAAGATTGTTTTGTTTTTTTAAAGGAAACAAAGGCTGCATTTTTTTAATAAAACAAAATACAGTAAAACAGTAATATTGTGAAATATTATTACAATTTAAAATAACTGTATATATATATATATTGTATATTATTCCTGTAATGGCAAAGCTGTATTTCCAGCATCTTTACTTCACTCTTCAGCATCACAAGGTCCTTCAGAAATATGCTTCTTCTTCTAATATGCCGATTTGCTTTTTTTAAGAAACAAGTTTTCTTATCAATGTTGAAAACTGTTTACCATATTTTTGTGAAAATGAAGATTTTCTTGATGAATAGGAAGTTCAAACAAACAGCAAATATGCCACTTGTTTAATTAACGTCTTAATAATTGACTCAGATAAATGATGGTATTTGTGCCATAATGAAGGAACAGCAGTGATCTTATGCAGTCATATGCGGTATTTCAGTCCATTCTTGTCTGATTCACGAGGAAGACCTGTGGAGTTTGTGATGTCAGTTTAGGGACAGCAGACTCCAGGCAAACCCACGCTGCTCCTTCCTTTCCTCTGAGCACCAAATGGTTTGATACGGCCCATGCGCAGATGCACACTCACAACAGATGGACATGATGTCTCACTCACAGATCAGAACCTTGTTAAAAGAGCAGCCACACAAAGGTTATGGTATGTTATGGGTAAATCACGTAAGATCTATCTTTTATCTAAAAATAAAAACTAGTGTAATTTGTTTGTGATGCAAATTAGTCATGCTCAATGACAATTTCACTAGAATAATATTAAATCTTACAAATAGTGACGTTCACAATGTGTTTAATTTGTCTATTACAGCTTCATTAAACACATCATTTCTCAAACAGTATTTTATAATAATCAAAGATTTAGATTTCCATTAAAGTGCCCCTATTATGCTGCTAATATTGTTTTGGGAGTCTCCTGCAATGTCTTAGAGGCACTTTAAGACACTGATATATTTGTTCATTAAAGTGCTGCTGTAGTTTAAACAAAAATGAAAATTCTGTCATGAATTCCGTCAAGAATTTAGGTTTTACTACATTATTACTTTGTAAGCAAAACCTGACCTACACACACAAGAAGAGTTCAGCACTATCCTTCAAGAGCCTTGGGTAATGGTTGTTTTTGGCCTTGTGCTTTTAGGCATTTTAGTTTTGCCACACACAGCAGTGTGTGTGTGTGTGTGTCTGTGTGCAACAGGACTCTTTCCGCATATCTTCTGCATGGCTGAGAGATTACAGACTGGTTTAACCCTGAGGCAAATTCTACAATCTAGCGATTTTCCCAAGACACATCCACACCAGGCTGACTACAAAACACCCACCGGCCAGAGCAGATAAAAGACATAAACATGCTGCTCTGCCATATTTGAGATATAGCTGCAAAACTTCTGGTGGCAAATTTAATGAAAATTTAATACGTTGAAGTTTGAAGTAAAACTACACTTTCATTGTGCATAAAAGGATTATTTGGTGTCTTTATAAACCAGTCATTCAACCAATTTGTTCAAACACATCATTCAGAAACAAAACTTTCATCCTATGATTAATTTAACTGATCTATATTAAAAAAAAAATAATAATAAATCTTGCATACTATTTATTTATCTTCATAAGACTTCATTAATATATTGTAAGGAGTCACAGGTATTATGTCTTGCCTGTATTTGTTTTTGTTGTTTTTTTTCAGATCTCAAAGTGCCTGTTGAACTGCATTGGAATAACATTAATTGTTATTTAAAGCTGCAGTCTATAACTTTTGGCAGAACTGTGTGCATCTTGTTGAAGAAAATTGTAGCTACTTGTCTCTGTTTATGGCTATGACAAATAACACAGGTACCGGGCTACTCTGCAGCAGTATAAGTAGTATATATAGTCCTAATATAAACACTTATTATCGGTGCAGTGTTTCAGGAAAAGCCAAAAACACAGTTGGGAAAATGGATTCATGTGTACTCCCTTTTTGTATAAATTTTGTAAATACTGAATGCAAAAAAAGTTACGGACTCCACCTTTATTAAATAATTAATTAATAATGATTCAAATTCCTATGCAGACTTACGCAGTGCTGGGAGACGAACGTCGATCAGACACTTGGTACATTCCCCTCGATGCCCCAGAGATACTGGAATTTCTCTATGAGAGAAAGATGTGAGAGGGAAAATGTGAGAGAAAGATGCTGCAAAATTTCACTGAATACATATGATACACTGTAGCTCAACATCATCAGGGAAATACAAACAAAATCAACGCAGGTAGAGTAAAAACTAGGACCTGTCTCAGTTGTTCAGACATGATCCAGACTAGAGAGATATGATACATGGGAGAAACATGTCACATTTTCATCAGAACTTTATTGATGAAATTACCACTTACAGGCTTTAGCATAATTATACATCCTTAGTCAGTCCAAAGTAAGATCACAGCTAACGAGACAGTAGATTCCTTTACAAATAACTAATTTGTTATTTAGCTGCTTTTATGCAAACTGGCTTACAGTACACTTATTACATGGACAATACCCCTGCAACCTGTGTTAATGTGCTTTGCTGAAAGACACTACAAGGTCAAATAATTGCCAAAATTGCACCAAAAGCATTTTTTTAATTATTATTATAAGAGAAAACAGCCTGGCCTACTTGATTTACCTGTAAAATCCTTAATTTAGTACTTCAGTATTTACAAATAAATAAATAAAAATCCCAAAGAAATACCATATTGGTCAACTACTAATAAATTTATCAGGTGTCAGTATTAAACTTAGCAATCTCTCACACAGGAAATAGGAAAACTGCGCCTTTAAATAACTGCTCTAGCTGGTAAGGTGATACACCCAGCAAATATGGGCCAGGAAAGGTGCCATAGTGCTGACAGGGCACACACACATTCACAAACACACACTGGGCTTAGCGCCTGCAGAAATGGGGCAGAAAGAGAAACAGCAGCACCATTGATCTCACTAGTGCCTAGTGGTGCACAGCGTAAAAGACTGGCCAGAATTGTGGAAATTGCTTGAGACGACAACAATAATTCTGCACCTCCTTCTTTTTTTGTTTTTTTTTTTTGCTTACTTTCCTGTCTGTGCTGTAATTTAGGCCAAATGTCCTGAATCACAGCATGAATCCTCCTGAAACACTCTGCCCTTCTTCTGACATCACTGAGTGTACTTCCTCTCCAGATAGTAGGAGACTGGAAGGCCGCGGCTGGCATTTGGGAACACAGGCTGTGCGAGAACTCAAACTGAGTCAACAGTGCTGTGTGCAACACACTATATGAGTAAATGACAAATGTAGATTGCTGTTTCCATGGTGACGAAGGGGGTCCCCAATGATGTCAGAGGGTGAGTTGATAGGTTGCTGCCTGAATGTGCCATCCGCTGTCAACAAGAAGCCTAAAACAGCAGTGTGAGTAAACATGAACACATACACACACTGAATTTAGCCCAGTTGTGATATTTAAACACAAATACATGTACAAAATGCAGTGTGCATGAAGTTTTCAAAACTTTAATAATTTCTACACTTTTTTTTACTGTTATTAAAGGACTTCAAATATTTTTATCTTCAGTAACAGACATATAATGTCTTTGTGATCTGAATGCATTTACTGTACACTCAGCGGAGCTCTCTAGATCTAAGAAAATGAGACAAGTGTGCTATTGCAATGTTTTAACATTTGCAAAAGTTCTCTGGAGGTTCACACAAATAAGCACTGATGAGTATTTATTATGAGACACTTTCTGAGTTCTGCATTAAGATGTATTTATCTCAACAAACACAAAGCAGTCTCAGGCTTTGTTATACAGTGGGTACGGAAAGTATTCAGCCCCCTTAAATTTTTTACTCTTTGTTATATTGCAGCCATTTGCTAAAATCCTACTTAGGACCATGTGATATATAACAATTCTGTGTTTTTCTGTCAATATGGGGTGCTGTGTGTAATTTAATGAGAAAAAAAAATACTTAAATGATTTTAGCAAATGGCTAAAACGATTGTTGAAACTTCTTTCTCTTTTTTTCATTTTAGTTCTTAGATGAACAGAATATTCAAAAGACCAGAATCTATTTGAAAGTGCACATTATATTCTTGCTGAAAAAAATCGTTAATATTCTTTAAAAAGAAAAAAAAAAACTGACTACAAACTTTTAAACGATAGTTTACCCAAATGCTTTGTGAAAATATGCAAGCGACAAAAGTTTGAGTCAAATTCATACTTAATTACTTGGTATTAGCACATTAACCATTCAAATTCTGTTCATTATGAAAAATGTAATCTGTTTTGTGAATTTGAAACCCTCACAGCTATACTCTTTTACACAGCTATACAGAATTACAACCTACAGCTCATACAAACTGTCGTCTACCTTTTTGGCACCTACTGTATGATTCCTTAAAATAGTACCTTTGTAGGCATCTCCCCATTTACAGGAACAAAGCAAAAAATATATCTATTCCAATTACACCTATGACATATAAGACCATGAAATCCACACTTTACAAATCCATTGAAAACCCAAATGCTTTACCCCATGTAATCTCTGATTTCTGTTAGTACATCCCGCCAGTGTCTTTTCTCTCCTTCATCTCTTTGGCTCAATCACTGTACCTGTCGTCCATTAGCTTTGGATCCCTGCAGACTGCAGTGTCCCAGGCTGCCGTTGGGGGTGGTGGCACAGCTGCTGATGATCTGGAGCTGTTTCTCAGCACGGTCGGCCCGGTCCAACAGCTCCTCGATGAACTGCTGAAGACGCACTTTAGCATTAGCTTCACGCGCAGCTGTTTCCTGAAGAAACTGGTCAATCTGGGCCACCTCTCTGAGTGAGGAGGAAATGAAAAAGAAAGAAATGAGGGTTACTGTGAAAGGATTGAGTCGTCTCAGTGGTGATGGCTTGTCGGTTGCTCTTGATCAGTTTTCTAATATTAGTATTAAAGGAATAGTTCACCCAAAAATGAAAATTCTGTCATTATTTACTAACCCTCAAGTAGTTCCAAATCGTTATTAATGAATTTCTTTATTCTGCCGAACACAAATAAAATGTTTTTGAAAAAAGTTTTGGCTGACCATTGACTTCCATAGTATTTTTTTTCCTACTATAAAAGTCAATAGTGACTGAAATAACCAAAACTATTCCTTTAAGTACACTAAAGAGTAAATTATTTTTCTAAAGAGCATATATTTTCTTTTGAAGAAATTAAACATGAACATGCAAATTTAAACCTGTCACACCTCGACAAATGGGAAACGGCCTTCTGATACCACTTTCTCCCTCCCATCTGTCCCTTTTCTCATACTTGTTTATCTTCTCTAGCATTCTGCAAATCCCTGGAGTGTGCATAGAGCCAATGAAAGCACGACAACTGTTATCTCTGTGTAGGAAATGTCTCTGTACACAAACACTGGATTGCGCCTCTGTCGACACCATCACCTCAGCTATTCTAAGCTTCTCTCACACTTATAGTAGATTCTCACACAGTTGGGCTTTTCATTTTCGTACGCCAACCAAACGTTATTTTGAGATACTGACATCTTGAGTATTTCATCACCATAGGTTGCAAATAACGTCACAAGTCATAGCATATATGCAGCAGATCCTGTGCTCAAGGAAGAGGCTTTAATTATCCACATGAATTAAAAGTAGCATTTTATAAACTAGGAAAATGAATGTACGTAAATGTGATCTCAATGGCATTTATGTAATTGTGTAATTGCAAAAGATCCTCTAAGTAAATAACTATGATAAAGATCAGGCTCTATTAAATTATCATGTAGGACAGACTGTAGTCTGCGCTGCTGTCTTTTTATATTTTGTGGATCTGGTGTATATATCATGGTACTATTATTCATCACCAAATCAAGACAAAAATATTAAAAGGGGGAAAAAAATTGTTTTATGTTTTGCAGATTTGCAGGGTTGTATGTAGGGATGCATGACATAAAATATTTGCCAATATTTTTCGAATCATTTTAGCCGGTAGCCCATGCGGATAATGGTATATTTCCTTTTGTTTGGAAACAACACCAAGTCTCTCCTGTGTAGACATTATCAGCAAATTACTTTTGAATTAGTGTTAGTTTTTAACAAGAACTTATTTGTTAGAATTAAATAAACAATTCTGAAATAAGGATGAATTAATATAGGATCGAATTCTTTATGCTAGCAAAACTAAACAGATGTAGAATCATGTGTTGTTATTGATAAATTAAAACTATTACATTTGAAAAAAGCTGAAATAAAACTATAATATAATGAAATATATAGATATATTAAATGAGTTAAAAAATGAAATTAATATTAAAAATTGTGTCTCTGGAACAACTAAGTACTAAAACCTAAATGAAACTAAACAAAGTTAAAACCTGAAAATATAAAAATACAATATAATGTTAATAAATAACAATAGCCGTCCTCTATAGTGTGACGGGTAATAATGTATTAATAATACTGGAATAGCACTGCTTGAAATAAAGTTAGTCATGCAGACTGCTTTTATGGTCTACGTGTGTGCTATTATGCCCTATTCAATCTTACTTGCAAAGAAAAGAACATTAAAGCAACCAGTACATTATTCAAAAAATCTCCTTTTGTGTTTTAAAAAAAGTCACACTGGTTTGGAATGACATACAATACTTCTTTTTTTTGTGGACTGTTCCATTCAAATCAGTCATACTGCAGCTTTCTCAGTACATGTTGTGTAATTACTTGAATGACTGCTCTCTGTTCACTCGGCTGCAGTATTCTTACTGTAGTACAGGTCAACAATGTTTTTGTTTACTAACAACAGAGAGAATGACAGTCAATCAACAGTGTAAACGAGACTAATTACAACCCTAGTAATGTGGAGGCAGGGCAGATCAGCATGTGTTCACTGCGTGCTATACCACATGCACATCCGCATACATTATGTCTGCTTCAGCCCCTCACTGTATCTTGAACAGCAGTAGTGACTTTTCAGTAATTAAAGGGCTGGCACCTAATTTCGTTGGTCAGCTTGATAAATCTGTTTATCTACCCACAACGTGTGGGGTCTCTCAAGGGAGAATAGCACTGTGGATCAGTGTGTGTTTGTATTACAGACCCCAGGGAAACAAAATTGAAGTTTTGTGGATTCTGTGTCTATCTAAGAGCAGACCTATACACCTACATATGCAAATATGCATTTTTTCTAAAATAGTACTCTTTAACTTAATGCAGGCGTGTGTATGCAAATGTAAGATAATAAATGCTAGCAATTTTTAGCAACAAGCGGTTTGATATAACTTCATAGCCTCAAATTCCAGTTTTAATAGTTTCAACAATATGCCCAAATGAATGCTTATTTTTGTCTGTCAATGAAATTATTTTAGGATTCGTTTAAGGGTAAGTTCACCCAAAAATGAAAATTAGGCTGTATTTTACTCACCCTTAAGCCATCCTAGATGTATATGCCTTTCTTCTTTCAGACGCCCACTACAATGAATATAACTGAACTTTTTTAGGAGAACTTTTAATATAACTCTGATTGGCTTCTCCTAAAAGACGAAAGTCATATACACCTAGAATGACTTGAGACTGTGTAAAACACATGCTATTTTTTTATTTTTGGGTGAACTAATCCTTTAATTACCCACCCTCTTGTCATTTTGACTTTTGTTAATCTTTAGATCACAAATTAAGATATTTTTGATCAAATCCTATGGCTGTCTGAGCCTGCATAGACAGCAGTGAAACTACCATGTTCAAGGTTTAGAAAGGTAGTAAGCACATCTTTAAAATAGCCCATGTGACTTCAGTGGTACATTCCATTGCTGTATGTGTGTGTGCAGCCAATATTGTATTTTTCTAATCATGTGTACTTGAAAAAACAAATTATTTTGTCCACATGTTAGCATCAATGGCCTGGGCTAACATAATAAATATCTACAACTCTAAACAAGTTCAAAGAGATTTTTGTTGCAAATAGCTATATAGTTATATATAATCAGGGCTTGACATTAAAACCTGCAAAATCCAGGTGTGTCACTCCCGCTAGCCACTGTTGTGGGCTGAATTGTTTCAAATTTAAGGTCATAAAACGTCTTAAATGGCCTGAAGGGTAGAAGAAAAGTCTTTATGATAATATCAAACGGTCTCAAATGTAGATATGTGATGCTTAAACTTCAAAAGACTTTGATTTCATTTCATTCAATATATATAAGCTGTTTTCAAAGTCAAAACAATGTGTGGGTGTTATTATATCAAGGTATTTCTGAAAGGAACCTGTAGTTTCCATGGTAATTTTTTACTTAAATATCCACCTATATTTTTTCCATAAGTTCAGGCACGGCCATTTGTAGATTTTTTTGTATCTGGCTTCTGGTGTCATTTACTTTTAAGCATGTCTGCTGTTTTTGTTCAGACCCATATCTTTTTATGCCACAAACACACAGCTGTAAATGTGATCCAGTGAATTGATAAGAAGCTAATACGACCCAATATGTAACATAACTAATATATAGCAAAATTATTAACTGCTTGTTTTACTAGTGTTTAAAGACACAATATCACTTATCTCTTGTGGTGGCATTCAGAGCTCAAATCAGATCAGAAATTCTGCACGTACATATGACTAATCTAAACTGGAAATTAATGATTCATGTTTATCGTTTGTTGGAGATAGAGGAAAGGCAGCTTAACACTCGTCCAAAGAAATCAAATACTCTGAATGCTGCCCTGTCAGTATGTATGGGTTTAAAGTGAACACAATTAAGTGGCAGAAGAAAGCATGAACAATTAAGTGACTGAAGCAGCATGACATTTTACAGTTTGTCTCCCGCTGTCTGCCCTAATCAAAACCCTCCCAGTGTAGCTTACAGTCCTGGAGCTGACTGAAGCTTCTTCACAGGGGAACATGAATACAAATAAGACCGCCAGCCCAAAAAACTGATATCTAAATTCCAATATGCTACAAGCAAAGCACGCTGGGAGAAGCACCCTGGCTTTCAGATTCACACAGTGGGAATTCAAACTGTTGTTTGCTATTAAACTTAACCTTCTCTAATGAGCACACAAGCTCTTTATAACCGAGAACAAATAAAAATGTAATATCTCAACTCAAGGTCATACCTCATGGCTTGAACTGGTATGTTTTGACAGAATTCAGTCTGAATGTAGCGCAGAGAACACAGTGTACAGATAGACCTACAGAGTGTGTGATAACCTGTGTGCCTGCTTACTTCCACACACCCCTTATCTAAAAGCAACAGATTAAAACTGCTCAGAAATGATGCTGACGGTGAACAAAAATATACATTCCCCCCAGAAACCAGTTGTGTTTGGACTCCAAGAAATAGTCGTTTGTAATGCCTGATCAAAAACAAAGGCTGTTTTCATGATAGCTGGTTGTAGCTGATTTAAAAAAAAAAAAGTTATGCATTCGTAGCAGTTCTTATCTTAGAACAAATGTTTATAATGTTTACATTAACATATGACATCTGGCATTCATCTTTATGTGATTTTCTGTCATTAAATCTGGTTAAATCGGACGATGTGCATCACTATTTCTGAATGCAAATGAAAAAATAAGTATTTGAAAATTAGACAAAAACACATAGCTAGAAGTACTTAACTGTTTGCTTTGTACAATTTGCTTATCAGGATTCTCTTATTGATGTAGATTTTTATTTATTTATTTATTTATTTATATTTTGCATAATCAAGAGTAGCTTTTCATTAAAAACTTCATTGTTCAACATGAGCATTTAATAATGCTGCCTGATGGCTTCAACAAAAGCATATAGCACTGATTAAAAACCTCATAGCTCACAGCAGGTCTGTCTTTAAAGGTCTCCAAGTTATTGTTCAATCACTAGTTTCTGGGGGACTGGATTAAATGATGGTGCTACTCAACCTTGCAAGACACAGCTGACATACTGAGTTCAGCTTGTATTCAGACAATTCTAAAAAATATTTTTTATTATCATTTTTTTTTTACGGAAACCTTGATCTTTCAATGACTACAGACTGTTTTCTAGACTGGTTTCCATGGGAACAACTATTGGTTGGCTGTCAGATATGTCTTTAAACAATAACGCTTTTTACTGCTTCAACAAAAGAATGTGTGAACAGTGCACCGGGAACATTTTAACTTTACTTAAATTTAATTAGCCATGTCATTCACACTGAAAGAAAGATATCCCATTCACACAAGGTGAGATGACTAATACAAGATGTTCTGAAATATTAGTTGCGCAATACCGAATGAAATAAAATAATACAGTTGTGCATATGAAGCACTTAGAAAAAACTATTACAAAATAAAACTATTTCTCTATATGTTGCATACTAGATTTTAAAAACTGTATGATATAGTATGTAATATATGAGTTTCACAAGGAATGTGCAATACTACATCTGCATTTTAAGCAACACTAAGACCACTAATTCAATGTATGAACATGGATTTTCTACAATTTGTCTACAATTTATGAAGTGCAATTCAGAAAAGTCATGATTATGCAAAGGCTGTTTGCAAACACTTTGCGATAAACGGATAAATACTGATGAATCCTATGCAGCGCATTAGACACAGACAGACGAGAAACAAATACGATGCATGGAAATAGGAATCGCACATCTGACATTTAACATTCCTCTGGACTAATGCAGTGACAATTATTTCAAGTGCACATAAAAATAGCAGCAGAGGACTAATAAGCAACTCACTGTATTCAGAATCGTAAATGATTATGTAACGCTGTAAGCAACACAGTCTTCAGACAATATGAATGATAATTAGATGCAAGAAACAGAGGAAACAAGAGTGGTTAATGAGATGAAATTAGATGAGGGCAGAAATGAGGTCTTGGAATGCTTGGAAGTATTACAGATTATTAGTGTGACTAAAATGTGTTAGTTTGGTCACTCGTTCGAGTAGCAGATTTATTTATTTGCATGTTACTCGATGTATTTTCATTTAAATATGTAGAATTTTCAATGCATCACTGCTCTCGGCAACGCCAACAAGCTCATGTCCTTAAACAGTGCCTGTCCTGTAAATTTCAACATCGGTAGGACAGGATAGGTCACAGAGAAAGACAGAGACAGCAGAAAGGGAACATTAGCAAGGATTTGTATGCAAATGCAGAGAGGTTATTATATGAGCCCACTTATGAACAGAATACTAAACACACACACATAGCATATCAATCTGTCTTTCACACTTCTACTCTTCAAGATGGATACTATGGCATCACAGAGGTACTCTAATTGCAAGACAGATGAATTAATCATGATCTACAATCCTAAGTTTGCATAATAATGGCAGGCACAGACATTGAATCTATCCATTCACATTTTAAAAAGGACATTGTAACACAAATGGGCAAGCAATAAATTCAAGGATGATCTTTATTTAATTGGAAGCATGAAAAAATAACTATGACAAAACAAGGTACTGTAGTTATGTTGCTAATAAATCAAGCCAGGCTTGATTTTTTTTTAAAGCCTCTAAGTCTGTATTTGTTCGGTTAGAAATGATAGAATACCCTAAAGAGCTGTTTTAGCGTGAAAGCTCCGGAGGACACACAGATACAGCAAGTGAGAGAAGAAGCCAGAGTCTTGCAGAAGAGAAACAGAGATCAGCAGGGATATGAGACGCTAACAAGATCGAGGTGACAGGGAGATGGAGGAAAAAAAGAGAGAATGGAGGAAGGGTACTGAGGGTCAAAAAGCAGAGAGGTAAGAGAGGGAGAAAAGAAATGAGGCCTCTTTCTTTCTACCTGCCAGCAGTGCGTGACCGGTTTCTCAAGAAAGCTCTAATCCACAGGCAGTTACAAATCAATCACAGTGGGTGTATATTTCAGATGAAATCCTGCTGAGAATATCCCACAGCATATGAGTCTCTAAACTCAGACCACTCCAAAAGCTCAATTGCAACTCTATTTTGGATTTCTATATCCAGTATATAAAACAAAATCATTTTGGGGTGATATTTCATTTCAATGGCTTTAACCTGGGACTTTATATAAAGGAAAGTATCATTTTAGAGTATTTTTCCACTTTATTTTTCCATATTCATTCTAAATACCATTTATACTCGATGAATTTTATACTTTAATACTTTCTGATATCTGAAAACTGTCATGTTCTGGCTTTTGGTCAAAAAAGGAAATCAGATGTTATGCAATTGAAAAGACTTTGTAACCATAAATTGGAATTGAAAAGGTTTAGTGGTATGCAACCACATGCCTTCACACTGCTTAGCAATGAACGTTGAGCTCATAATATCCACTAAAATACTATATATAATAAGTTATCTGATGGATTTTTCACTTTGGGGAAAAAAGCCTTAAACAGCACAACCTTTTCTGCACGTTATGTGTATAAATGTTAATTGAGTATATAAGAATGACTTCTGAAAGATCATGTGACACTGAAGACTGGAGTAATGATACTGAGAATTCCGCTTATAATAAATAATTTTATAAAAATTAGTAATCTTTAAATCGTGCCACTTACCGTAATGTTGTACAGTAATGTAGCCCAAACTTCTGAACAGTAGTGCATGCTGCATTATTGTTCTGCATCCAGCTAAGCTATACAAACGTACAAATGCTTGTCACGTCAATAAAGCACATTAAACTGTGACAACCACCACCATAAAAAGCCCACAATAGAGCAGATCTGACTGGAAACATACTACAGAGATGCTACAGTAGCTGGTTTGTTAACTGTCTTGCTCAATTGCCTTGTCTAAATGAGGCTAACCCTGTGGAGCTGTTGAAAACAAATCTAGTATTACTTCTTTTGTAAAAAGCCCTGCATGCTCAACAAAGCAACTTCTGTTGGAGAGCCCTAGAGTGAATCAAGTGTTTGAGAAAAACCAGAAAGGTCCCTACAGTCAAGAACATTTTTCAATATTTCTTCAATCAAAGCCACTTTCCCCTCAAAAAATAGAGGGGGTGCCTGCGACTTACTGTTGTTTGTGTGAGAGCTCCTGCTCCTTGTTAACCAGATCCTGTTTAAGGCTGGCCAGCATCTCCACAGACACGTCCACTTGCCGCGAAAGCTCAGTGGCCTTGTCCTCCAGGTCTTGCTTCTCCTGACCGAGCCTTTCGCTCTCCACCTTTGCCTTTTCCAGCTCCAAGCTTTTCCTCTCCAGCTCCGCCTGCAGACGTCCGACACGTGCCGCGATCTTCTGCTCCACCTCCTCCGACAACTTCTCGAGCCTCTCGTCTAGCTCGAGCCTCTCAAACGCTCGAGCTTTCAACCGGGCCAGGCCCTCCTCATAAGCCGCCTCCACCGCACTAGCGGCAACATTTGCGGCCACCGCCACGGCGTTGTTCCCTGAGGAGGACAAGGCGTCGCCGGAGCTCATTGCTGTCTTCACCAGGATCTCGCCCAGAGGAAACTCCACATTGGGCAGGTAGCAAGCAGTAGATGAGGGTGCAAGTCCAAGCTCTTCTCCAGAGCAGGGCAGTTCGCGGTAAGGAAAACGAGATTCGGCGGTGAGGGCTCCGTCGGCCACTAGGGGGAGCAGCGCAGCAGCATCGCATACGCTGTTGGACTTGGACAGCACATACAGTGTCTCGTAGGTGTGGTTGTACTCCAGATGTGCGCGCAGAGACGACAGACTCCGAAAGCGCTTGTGTTCCCCACAGCGAGGACAACGGTACGGCAGGTCCAAAGAGGCCATTCCACGCTCCCGTGGATGCCAGGATGGAGCAATATGCTCACGCCACCAAGCGCTGCCAAGAGCAGGCAGGGACAGGGGCCGGGCACCACAGAGGACCACTCATCTCAGGCATGCTGGGTTTGCTGCGGGCTGAGCAAGGAACAGGGGATCATCACACATGCTCCCTCTGGGTCACAAGTTCTTGATTTAGTTCTTCAATAAGGTCTTGAATGCTGTTAGGCCTATTTCTGGCACTTAATCGGTTTTCCTCGCAATCCAAAACTTTTGTCCTAGTAAAAGAGAGACACACAAAATGAACAAATATTAAAGATTGCAGTACAGGGTTTTTGCAGGTGAATTCATTGCACATCTAGAAACACTCCAAAAAGAAAGGTAAACTTGAAATAATGCCATATGACCCCTTGAAGACCTCTAATCTGGTATCTTCTGTCACAAAAATGTCAGATTTCTTGTATGTGTAAACCTGTAGCTACAGTAATGAGCTTTCTGATTCAGATGTTTAGCAAACTCATTTAGCACAGGATGTGTAGACATGCTTTGCTTGCAACCTGACAAACAAAAAAGCTGATATCAGCTCACTGGAGGCAAGCATTTATAATTGTGCATTGCAATATGCTGAATAAAACCATGGGTTAAATATAAACTTCTGTTCCTGAAAACTGCACCAACTGAAAATCATTCCCTTTATCAATTCGAACAAAACTTACCTTTTTTTTGGATAATTTCCACTTGGCTGAGTAAAATAAACAGTGCATGCACGTGTAAAACAACCACAGGACAATTTAAAGCAAGAGTTGAGAAGTTGAAGATTTTAAGTCGACTAATCTCTCTGAGTGGATACAACCTCTAAGGAACTGAGAATGGACTCGCATGGAGCTGTGTTTGCTGAATATGCATTTCTATGCACTAATGGAAATTACCATACTATGCTCAGGCCTCTATCAAGTAAGTATATCTTTCAATATGCCACACTACAAGATGATTACTCAATGTAATGTTTGGCAACAGTTCAAGGAACGGTCTCTTAGAAGCTTAACAAGACTGCAAAGGAGGTGCCTACTGTGTGAAATTATTAGCAGTAGGTCACGTGGCATGATAGTTCAACGAACTATTTCCAAAGAAGTACTTCATCAAAATAAGACAAGTCTTAAGGTGTAATTAATCCCCATTAGTGTTCTCCAGTCTTTTATACTGTTCCAATTCCTACCCTTTTCATTCCCACAGTATTGCGAACACTGCAGATAAGAATGGGAATGAAACTGAAATAATGACTATTTATCCTGCACTCTTGATCCTGGAATGCATTTCAGGCTGAGACTACATTAAATGAGCCATCATATTCATTCATCTCCGGATTATATGAGTACAATTCCCCCAAATTAATCCAAGATACTGAATCAAATAATCTGCCATAGTAGGTCATGCACAGTGCATTTAACAAGCAATAGTACAGAGCAGAATGGCAACCACTAAATTGTCCAGCAGACTTGGCTCCAGAAGTTCTTTTCCTATACATTTTCCTTCATTAATTGTTTGCAAGCCAATCGATTTACAGATGGACTCCAAAATATATTTGATTTCCAGTATTTGACAGAAAAAAGACAAAAAATTGTGCACTTAGAAAGGAATAAATTATTCTTAATTTAAGGAAACAAATGACCAACGATGCAACGTAAAATTAGGAAATATATATTAAACAATAACTCAAATACATCCCACTACCATCCTAAAGTTTAAAATCAGCAAGCTCTATAAAAATGAATACAGTTAATCAGCAAAGATGCATTTAATTGATAAAAAGTGAAATAAATATTAAGCAACAAAGGTATTTTCAATACTGATAATAAAAAGAAATGTTTCGTAAGCATCAAATCACAAATCTGGTTGCCGTGGTTGAAGATTCTTCACCATTGTCTAATTTGATGGTTTTGGGAGGCATGCTAAACCTGCCTAAGACCAGTAAACCACCTTAGGCTGGTTTATATTGTTACCATTTACTGCATGTGACCAGTGCAAGAAGCACTTAGCCTGAGGTAATAAACGGAGTGTGATTTCAGAAAGAGTGACATTGAGATGGGTTGGCTGGATGGGTCTCTCATTGCAGAAAAAGTGAAAAAAGGAAAACAAACCTGACAACATGCTTAAACAATCATGTCAAAACCTAGACCACATCTGCTGTCCTTGGCTCATCAAATCACGATGGGTGACCGTAGTGGCGTTTCTCTCCCACTGGGTACAACACGGGCTCTTTCCCTGAGGGTGCTTGCTGATTTAAGAGCATGATCATTATATCATCTATTGTGACACACGATATAAAAAACAGAATCACAGGAGAATCTGTGCAATCAGTTTCATTATGTGGATGTCTTCATATGTCATTCTGTCAGGAGTGCACATCATTATAGGCACTTGGTATCATTCTTGGTCTGTCCCTATTGTGCCACAAATGATCTCTGTCTGGGGTTGTCTCTCTCTATAACCTCCCTTCTCCTTAGCTGAGGAGACAGAGAAAACCTTTTCATTACTAATGGGGCTTGAAGACTCTCTCGTCTCAGATCTGTAATGGGATAACAAAAGACTTTTGATTAAGGCCTTCTTAGCAAGCATTAGCAGTAAAAACATAACTAAAACCATTAAAGGGTTCTTTTAACAGCAGCCATTTATGCCTAGGAAACAGCCCGGTGCCATCAGAGGTTATGAAAGAGTGGCCGCTTTGATGCTACATCACGATCAACATTCCTGCAATCAGCTCTGACCTTGATGACAGCGAGCCGTTTGAGTCTTGCAGACAAACTGCTGCTTCCAAGATGGAGGTTTATTGTTGCCACGGATACAAGCTTAGAATGTGAAGCACAGTAATAAATGGATACAAACAAGCCAGCCAGTAATGATGAATCATCAGAGAGAGGTAACAAGGAGAGGAGGATGGGGTGGATATGTTAAAGAATGCAGGAAGAATGTTGGAATGAACTGAGAAGAGAGTGAAGGACGGTGGATTGCTTTTCGTAGAGAGCGAAGATGCTATTATCAATTATAGAATTACAATGTTGTGCTATAAATAAATTACATATAGTATTAGAGATATATTGGTGATTGATTTTTATTTATTTATTATTAAATGTACTTGTATATTTTTACATGTAGATCGCCTCGCTGACATCTAATGCTCATTTAATGGAACAGCCCCCCCAAAAATGAAAATTCTAGGGCTGCATCAAAACGAAAATTATTGGCCAGAGCCGAAGCCGAACAAAATGAAGGACCGAAGGCCAAATACCAAATACTGAACATGATTTTTCACATTTTCCCCATATATTTTGCCATTTTTTTTCACAAATGCATAAATTAAGTAGCATTTTGTCTAGCTTTTCAAATAAAAAAAAATATTACAAAACAACAATTTAACACTAAACATTTCTTAAATAAAACTATATCAACAAAGCACAATTTACTTTTGAAATTAGAACTTTTGAAAATAATATTTTTTGCCCATTTTTGAATCAGGTAGATATTTTTTTTTTCTGTACAAATAAACGTACGTCTTGCTGAGCAGAAGAGATTTCTTTCAAAACATTAGAAAATATTAAAGATCCCAATCTGAATCTTAATCTATGTGTGAGTGTTATTATAAATGCATTAATTGAGCTGTTGTAATTATTTTTATCATTATTATTGTCATGCTTTTCTTATTTTATTTGAAAAATGCATGAAAATGTTACCAAGCAACTGACTAGTAACGCTTTCAGCGCAGATTTGGACTTTAAACCCTGGCTAACACTGCAAGCTCGTGCAGCGCTGTTTGAATGCATGCAACTCATGCGTGTATTAGGCATATTAAGTTGCAGTTTATTTACTAATCATTTGCCATTTGGTGAATTCAGTCGTCACATAGGAGCCAGCAACAGCCACACGAAGACATGAGATGCAGTGCTAAACAGTCTCTTGCTGTTGGTGCTTGTAATAATTGTAATGATTGATAATTTATTCACTTTTAAGTTGCTCTAAACTTGTATGAGTTTCTTTCCTGTGATAAACACAAAAGAAGGTATTTTTAACAATAGCTGGGTTTGGTAAAAAAAAAACTGAGATGTGCATATTTTTGTTTGTTTGTTTGTTATGTTATGGTTTGACATTACATTTTGTCTTAACCAAAACAAAAAATTCAAGGCCACAGCCATTCCAAAACTCATTTGACTCATTTGATCTGCCTTCATTGACTGCTCATGAAGTTGTTTTTTTGAGAAAAATGAGATATTAAATGAAAAATCTAACGGATCTGTGAAAACAAGGAAAACTATACAAGGATATTGTGAAATTGTATGTCGTGAAATTACGTGTAATGTGAGAAACCACACAAAAAATATATATTGCCTTATTTTTAGTGAGCTGATAAAAAACCCTTTTAAAATCGGCATTGTTCCTGGTTAGGACACAGTGCTAACATTTTACTGAAAGATTCATACATATGCAAATCACATGTGTCTACGTCATTGTGCATTATTATATCAGGTCATGGTGAGCAATGTTTTCTGTATTTCTTGCCACATCAGTGCATTACATAATTTCATGATGACATTTGAATTCTATTCATGGAATAGAAAGAGGCTTTATACAAGCTGAATGCTGTCATTTTATCCATTGAGTCAGAACAGTAACATTTATTTATATTAGTGCTGGGCAATGATTAATCGCGATTAATCGCATCCAAAATAAAAGTTTTTCTTTACATAATATATGCGT
>JAUCMS010000001.1:17992341-18006044 GCA_032357445.1 Enteromius radiatus
ATATATTATGTAAAGAAAAACTTTTATTTTGGATGCGATTAATCGCGATTAATCATTGCCCAGCACTAATTTATATACATTTTAAGTCTGGCAAAATGAACTGAAGTCCAATTATTCTAAGATTAGGCCAAGAATAAATCAGACTTTGACTGATCCTTGCTACCTAAAAGTATAACGCATTTCAATAAATCCATGCATTTCACTTTTTAAATTCACATTTCACAAGCCTTGAGCCACTGAGTGACCACTCTGAAAATGTTACATCGATTCCTAATCGCATGCATTCTCATGTTTGGAAGCAGTGGTTTCTCCTCAGTGAGTAAAGCCGGACGTACTAGCATCACACTGCCCCAGTGATTTAGTATCAACGAAAGTAGTATCAACAATAGCTTAGCTCTTAGAGTCCATTGTGTTGTATCACAAAAGAGTCACAACATTTTTTTATATATATATATTCTTTTTGTAAAATTGAACACATGGAAAATCTATAGCATTTCTTCCTCATCTAAATTTCCAGTTTAATTAAGAAATTATAATGCCATAAAATGACAAGCATTTTACTACCTGGTCTAATGGCATAAACATACCTGGAGACACTTTTTAGCGGGGCACTAAATATGTACCAATAAGTACATATCACTGCAGTCTCCAAAAGAAATTAACACTAGAGGCAGTAAAAGTCTGACACTTTGTATTCCTTTTCACACAAATTTACAGTGTTTCGATTAATAAAGTGTAATATTTAGCACAATTACTTAAAGAATAACATGTTATGACTACAAAATAATATTAATATGCTGGGAGATTTGAAAACTAATGCTCTTGATTGCTAGAAGCACACATATCCAGCTTCATACCAACTTCAGCTCCAACTCTAATTAAACACACTTGCGTTTAACAAGGAGTGTTTGATTAGAGTTGGAGCTGAACTTTGCAGTACAGTTGGATCAGCAGGAGCAGGATTGGGCACCCCTGTTGTAGACGGTAGGTTTGTTCGGTAGTTCACGGAGCACAGAGATGTACTTGAGAGGTCAGGAGCTCCAGTTTGAATACTGTGTAACTACGTATTAGACAAAGTTGTTCAAATCTGCATATAAGGAAGTTGAAATTGCATGGTTGCATCAAAAAATTTATTTATATATCATTTTGCATTTATTAACAATATCGGGTAGGTTTAGGGTTGGGTTTGGTGGAGGCTATTTCCAACATGATAGAGCACTAACTTTTAGAGACACGGATATTTAAAATTTGAACCACTGCAATACGTACAGTCATGACCAAAAATATTGGCACCCTTGGAAAATATGATTAAAGAAGGCTATGAAAATTAATCTGCTTAGTTAATGCTTTTGATATTTTATTTTAAAAATTCACAAAAATCTAATCTTTCATTGAAAAATAAGAATGTAAAATGGGGGGAAATATCATTATGATATAAATGTTTTTCTATAATACACATTGGCCACAATTAAAGGTTTAATTCACCCAAAAATGAAAATGTTGTCATTAATTACTCACCCTCATGTTGTTCCAAACCAATAAGACCTCCAGTCATCTTCAGAAAGCAAATTAAGATATTTTTGATGATATCAGAGAGCCATCAGTCCCTCCCTAGACAGCAATACAACTGAAATTATCCAGATCCAGAAAACAGTCCATATTAAACAGTGAAAATATTTTACTCATAAGAATTTCTAGGGTTGCCAATAATTGTATCCAACATGTATTTGAGAAAAACATTTATCTCATAGTGATATTTTCCCCGCATTTTAAATTCTTATTATCCAAAGAAAGGTAGATTTTTTTTGTGATTTTTTTACCAATGCACATAGATTTTCACAGCCTTCTTTGATCATTTACCAAGGGTGCCACAATTTTTGCCATGACTTTACCTGAAGCAATGTAATAAAAACACAGCAATACGTACCAAAACCCCAATAAAAAAGTGTATTGTACTCGTGTTTTTAGTGCCATTCAGTGGACATTTAAAAAAAAAACTGCATTGATATGTACTTATTGGTATGTAATTCGCATCTTGCTAAAAAGTGCCCTCCGGTCCATTTCACGAGTTCACACTTAAATATAATGAAATCATGTAAAGTTTAAGCATATCTGGCATGCTGTCCAGAATGGAGGGGTCCGTGCGCAGCGTCTGGCCCAATCCCAAAGCACTCGCCCCATATTAAAAGAAAGAATTCCTAAAAGGTGAGGAGTTGAGGTGGCGGAGGGATGCTGAATCAAGAGATACGGAGGTAGGGCGTTCAGGGTAACTTATAGGAGACTTCTCTTGTTCTGATTGGATAATAAAGTAATCATTAATGATGCCATTCGAATTATCTGTGCATGCTCCTCCCGAAATTTGTTTATAAAACATTGCTTATGCCATGAGACCAGGTTGGCATTTTCATGGAGTCTTTGAAAGAAATTTTAAAGTAAGCTCAGTATGCAAATTTAGGACACAAATTATGTGTACCCGAAAACTCCATTTTAATTCCCCAAAATGATTATTTCTATGTATTCATATTGCAAAACCACTTAAAAAAATTGAGCACATTAACCATCTTCAGCCAAGGCCAAAATAAATTTTAGTTATGCAGACATCTACATTCTTATCTTCAGCTTCTTGGAACAAAAACAAACTTTTGACCTTCACCACAGAAGTAAAACAGGTTGCGAATGCCATTTCAAGCATAGGCAAGAAGGTAAAGTCACGGTATGAAAATAGCATAAAGGAGCACAGTTGGCATCGAAGGACAAAAAAGCATGCATAAAATTCTCATAGGAGACCAGTGAAGGCCAGGATGGTAGATTCCAAAAGTTGAAGCTCCACTGGTGAAAGACTCGTCTGGCTCCTATTGATCCATGGGATTTCACTGAGCCAATTATCCCTCATTACCCACAGCTCATCACATGCCACTAGTCTGGGAAGACATCCCAATAAAACACTAAAGGCTCTCTCACACATCCCTTTCTGTACCACTAGCTGATGCAGGCCAATCGATTCCACAATTCTGTTATTTTCCATACAGGTTAGCAAACATTTGCATCCACTTAGTGCACAGTTTGCTGTGGTTCCATTGCTAGAAAAGAGACATACTAAAATAATGCTTTTATTGTGCTAACAGATGCAATTAACAAATATAACTACTGCATTATCTCGCCTCTGTGTGCTTTCCATTTTAATATTTGGGTTTAATCAACATCAATAGCCTGTGGTCATTCCTCTGTGTACTTTAAACACATTCACGCTGCTATCTGCTAGATTTTGAGCCTTATGTGGATTCGTTAACCACAACTAGGAACTACACTTTACGCAGCTCTGCTAAACTAATTGTTCCATAATTTTTCACCAACCAAATTGATTTAACTGAGTCTGTCAGGCCTCCTAATCAGCTGTCTAAAATGGCATACATATAGTACTTTTATAACCCTGATTGCTAATTTCCAGTTTGAATGATTTGATCACAGATGGCTATGCTGAATACATTAAATCAAGGTCTAAAATTGTCTGTGATCTGGATAACGGGGCATCCCATGCATCCCAGAAAACCTGAACATTTGATTGACCTTTCAAATAGTGTTAAACTAGTAATAGTGTTAAACTTTCTGCACACAAAAAGTATTCTTGTAGCTTCATAAAATTAATTACATGGACTATTTTAATGTCCTTACTACCTTTTTGGGCCTTGAATCTGATAGTTGCATTGTTTTCTATGGAAGGTCAGAGAGCTCTTGGGATTTCCTCAAAAATATCTTTATTTATGCTCCGAAGATGGGACGACATGAGGGTGAAATTTTTAATTCATTTTTGGGTGAACTATCCCTGTCAAAACACTACTCATGGCATACTTTAATACTCTTGCATATGATGTAAAGGTTTTATAATTCAAATATATTCTTTCTCAATTTTAGAAAGCAACTTGTTACACATTTCCCAATCAGAACTCATGAAATCTGAGAAAACCAGACTCCACACAGGAGGTAAACAAACCAGTCCCTATGCTTGAGATCAATAGCAGATCAGACACAGGGGACCACAAGGGTCTGAAGCAGTAAATAAAACTATGCCTCATTGTCTATAGTCATTAAGTCTTATTATCATCATGCAGATCTCAAGAAAAGGCAGCATTGACAAGCCTGGGCATCTTTTGCAATGATAAGTGAAATTACATCTACACTGGCTGTCAATTGGCTTTCTTTACAGAAAATTTAAATTGTTGGAAATAAGTAAGTCATTTTTTAACAATATTCACAATTTTCTTGGTTATTGGTTGTTTAATGTTGGGTCTACCAAGACCACCATTTCTTCATAGTCTAAGTTGTCAAACATGCATTGCTAAGTGAGAACTGCATAGACGTTAGATAGTCCATAAACAAAGATGCAAATAAATATTTGACCATCTAGATCAACAAACAATACTTATTAATATTATTTAACAGATTGTAAATTATGCAAAAAGCCAGTTTTAGTATAGTATAGCGCATGGTTTATTGTTACTATAAATATTGTTTTTTATTGATAAAATGACATATAAAATCACATCTGGATATTGGTTACTGGGCATTTACAAACATTTGTGAAAACAGCTAGTCTGTCTCAATCAATCTCTATAAGATTTCATAATTTTAGACCAACTTTTATTTAACTTTTTTTTCCCCAGTATACTTAAGACAATCTTAAATGTAACTATTTGTAATCTCTCAGCAGCCTATTCAGTGTATTTGAGAAAATGGCTTTTATGCCAGCTATCAAAACAAAAGTGTAAAATAGCAAAAAGTGTTGTTAAACTGATTACTGCAACTGGAATCATTCAGACAAGAAAAAGGCCGGCGACATCATGGCCATGTTTTCGTAGGCAGCTAAAATGCTGTCTAGTTAGGTAGCTCAATAGATTTTGAGACACGACCTAACATTTGACAGGGGATCTCTTCCTAAAAAGAATTAGGATTGCGCTCCATGTCACTGACAGTTGATGCGGTCGTGGGCAAAAATGTCATGTAAGATAAGGGTGGAGGCACTAAATAATCAGAAATGGAGCTCATGTTCTCACCATGGTCTGTGGATGTGAGAAATGATACCGCATGCGGCTTTAACGGTTTTCATACTATCCATGGAGATGCCACATTTCGTGAGACACATAATAATAATGCCAAACGCGATTCAAGCAAAATCGTGCCCGACGGCGCAACCACGGTTCAACAGATTTTCACCATTTTTCTCCAATAACGGAGGAGAGTCGCGGTACAAATCCGTCTCCTCGAGCCCCTCACATGACCGCCGCTTGCTAATATCAGCAAACCCGATGACTAAAAACACGCATTGTCACCATCCAAAACATGTTACATGTGTCAGAAAGTGTGCCTCTCACCTCGCAGATCTGTGCCCATTTTCCGCCCGTGCCCAGCAGCCTCTCCAGCAGGATGACGTCACGAGCGCCACTCTCTGCAGCAGAAGACGAGCGCGAACCAACACGCGTCGCGCAGCGCAGGGAAATAAAAAAAGGGGCGTGTGTGACGCTCACCGCAACGCGCAGAATGCATGCCCTACTTGTCCTGCTTGGAGTTGGGGTTTTAAATAAGGTTACCGTGATTCAGCTTTTTTAAACAGTGTATTACTGAAGATAAAGAGCATTTATTACGGAAGGTTTGACATCAAGAAGGTACGCCACGCAGTGTAGACTATATTTTATTTGTTTGAAACATTCAGTCGTCATATAACGTTAGATCAAAGGATCTCACACTTTTTGATGCCAAAGTATTAACTAAAACATAAAGGCAGTTGTATAGTTTATTTGTGACCCTGGACCACAAAACCTTTTTTTTTTTTGGTAGGATAAAACTGTGTAATGAAAAAATATATATATATTTATCATAGGAATTTATGTATTTTTGATAAGAAAGGGTACAACATATGTGCTATTATAAAGACAAATGTAAATATTGGTATTTAAATATATACATCTAAATATTTCAATATTTATGTTGATGTTACACTAGAGTCAAAGCTAGCCTAATTGTTAAAATATTACCTGAAAAATATGATTGAATTATTTTATTATGTACTTTGTATTAAGTTGATAATTTTTTCTACCGACCAGAGCAATGGCATATGTAGGTACAAACAAGGAAGGGAACACGTATGCACACAGTACAGTATATACAGTAATTTGCTCTGGACATATTTGCCTTCTTAGTGTAGTTAAGACGACAACAAATTCCAACTTTCATGAACCCAGCCTGGTCAGACACTAGTCAGAATAATCCTTCTGAACCAGAGACATTTTATCTAGTGCAACATAATTATGTCTAAAGAGAAATTGGTATGTAATGTAAAGGAAATATTACACATTAACACTGCTTATTGATCATGTTGGCTTAATAATGAGGTTTGTGCATAGAAGAACCATGCATCAAACCTGTCTAATTTGTGGTGGAAACAAATAATAATTTTAGTACTGGCCTGTTGTCCAGAGGTTTTGTATTTGTCAGTGCAGTTATTGAAAAGCAGACTTTCAGTCTATCGAAGACATCGATACAGCAAAACATTAGCGCCATCTTGTGCTTGTATTGTAAATACGCACGAGGAACCGCAATGTAAATCTATATATCACTTTTTTTACTTTTATTTATATAGCGTTTTTAACAATACAGATTGTAGCAAAGCACTGAACATTATCAAATAGGAGAGTGATTGTAATGTAATAATAATGACGAGATTAAACTATTTATTTATTTATTTATCTATCTATCTAAATTGAGCGTGATTTTACCAAGTACAAGATGTTCCTGGATCAACATTCCAATCAACCAATCAGAATTGAGGATTTTTTTTTTTTTAAATATCTGTTTTAGGCAACGATTTTAGGCATACGTTTTTGGTAGGGGTATGTTTAAGGGTAATGTTAATCCAGGATCATGTCTTACTTGGCAAAATCACGGTGACCTTCACCCAAAAGCCACTAGTTTGGTCCCACAATGAACATGACATGTCATAACAGACATGACTTACAGCACCAGGAGTTTCATCAGACCTTCATCTGTTCCCTCACATATAACAATGTTCTATCTTGTTATCTGCAAGGGAATATTACATGGCTGTGTGCATTCTGGTGTCCTCGAATAGCCTTTAATGAGAGCAGTAATTCCTAAACACCTGCTGCAGATGAAACGCTGTCATCTTCAGCGCAGCTCAATTAAAGGAAGTGTTTTCCCCTAACCCTTCCACACACACACACACACAATACATGCACACACACACATTCTCTCTACAGTCTTTTTAATTCAGACATTTCAAAAAGTGACAACCACACTATGGGCTAATTACTATCCTGTCATCTACCTTTGTATTTTGATGGATTCCATTCAATATGTGCTGCGATTTTCCATAGCTTTTTAGCAATAAATGCTTACTGAGGATATTATTAGCTTCTGTTTGCTTAGCAACGATAGCATGTGCCTGAAATGTGTCGTGTTTCTTTCTTTTTTTTTTTTTGCTGTAATTTAAACACTGAGACATTGGAGACGTGCAGTATTGAAGCAAAGCAAGAAATTAGAATGAAATCTCTCAGCTGCACTGAACCTGATTGCATATTTGTGCAATGGTATGTCCCCCATAATAATAGTAAGTGCAATTCTATCGAAGCCAAATAGAAATCAGTACACCTGCAAACAATATGCATTACTCACATCCTGTATTACAAGAGTACTATCAACAGGGGACAGCAAAAGATAGAGCTTCTCAAAGGGGGCATGGAACTGCAGGCACTACAAGCACCAAAGTGCTGTTGCATATACTGGCAAAAAGACATACTGTATGAATGTGCATATATTACAACTATTCAATTTTGTGTACTATTTTTTTATAATCAGCATATATCGTATATTATATAAACGTTATATTATATAAAACTGCAATTTTCACATCAATACGTGTAATAGGCCAGCTGACAAATATACTGAAACACCTAATAAACAATTAAAATCTAAAGATAATAGCAATATAGAAATCTAGTAAAAAAAAAAAAAATCAACCAGAATTGAATTCAGATTCTAAACTCGCTGCACTGAAAATGCAAACAAGTTTGTTTTCTCTGTGGAATTCTGTGTTCAAACAATGAAAAAGCAAGCATGTGCTAATAATACGACTCAAGTGGCCATTGAACATACTGAGAGGATAAAATGAACAAACAAGACCTAAGTGAAGGGCGTGATTATAAGCGGCACACAATATGCATATCAACCTAGATTAGGCACTAACTGCCACATAAAGGATTGTTGGCTTACTGAAGACTTTGTAATTGCACAGGGAGGTGATTTCTAAAACTAACACATCAAGTGAAACTTGTGCACAAAAAAAAATTCTAGTAATCTTTCTCTGTTAATGACACTGTGCAAATAAATGTGTGAAAATCACGTTCAGCAATGACAATAGTACAGACCTCTGCATTCTTAGCTTGAGCCACAGATGTTGCCATAGTAACAGAGTATATCTTATCAAGTATGGCTCTTGTGTGTGTGTGTGTGTGTGTGTGTGTGTGTGTTTCTGGAACTTATTTGGGCTTTCAGTGTAGGTATGACAACAGGCTGTTGAGTTGTTACACTGATTTGCATGTTAATAGATTTAACAGCTACGGTGTGTTTGTTTAACCCCTAGCAAGGGTTTGCAACAATTGCAGTCATATAGCTTAAATTAGGATCAATATGGGCTTTTATGTAAATGGTATAAGATACTTGTAAACTAAAAATAGTGTCGCTTCAGATGGGAGCGAATCAATTCAGCTTTGGGGTGGATATGGTTGCCAGTGGTATTAACTGTACACTGAGCCAGTACTTTTCGCAATTTTTTACACCTCAGAAAAAATAGCCTACATCCAGTTTTGTAATATTTTAAATTTTGCGCATCCTAAGGGAACTGACAATCCGAGGCAGGGATGATTGACATGTGAAACTGTTCCAATCCACGGCTTTGACGCTCATGCAATCTGCCGAGAGCTGTAAGGTTGACGTTCATGAATTTCCCCTTCTTACCCCTTAATTCAACAATCTCTGCATAAAACAAGACGGGTGGCCCGTGGCCCTTGTTGCATATACATAAAGACTAAATTGTTTGAACCTGTTAGACTTTATAGCCCCCGCTCAGCTCAGGGAATCGCCTGGTGCACATCCCATTGTTAAATATAATGAGGGTGTTTGATGTGAGGGCACTGTGGTACATAATGAGGTGAGCTGCACATAAAAGTACATCTGGCCTATGCTGGATCGCTGTGGGAGAAACTTTGAGCCCTGGTGGCCTGGACAAAAGATTTGGGTCCATTTTAATGGACATCTGTATAAACTACATGTAGTTATGAACTTTGTACTGTTTTTTAGAAGAAAATGATCTTGATTGGATTTTAATGCAATCTCTGAATTTAATAATTTCAAATACGTAAGTGAAATGTTATGGCATGACATGCAGAAATAACAGCAACAAAATAAGACAGACTAAATTTAGAATAACTGTGGCAACATCTCCAAGATGCTTCAAGAAAGCTCCCTGCAAAGCTAAAGTACTATTAAAAGTTTTAGGCACTTATGTAAAAATGCTGTAAAATGCGGATGCTGTCAAAAATAATGTCATAAATAGATTTCTTTATCCATTACCTTATATTAACTGTATTAAACGTGACCATCCGTTTGCACTTTTTGCACATATTTCCGAAAGCTTTACAGGTTTTAGTTTATTGTGTTTCTTCATGTCCTTTGAGTCAGATTAGTTGATGATCAGATCAGATCTCTGTGTGGAGCACTGGCTGTTGTCAGACAAAAATTTCGCTGGATTATTACAATTAATGACACAATTAATGTTTGGAAATGTAAACTGATATTTTCTACTGACACGCTACAGCAATAATTAAAAGGAAAAAAAAGCAACAAAAAAAACAAAACAAAACATCTTTTTTAGCTGGTGAAAGTACTAGATTCTAAAAACAGGGTAATTTCTGGTATCCGGTAACATTTTGGCTTCAAAATATAAATATATTGAACACATACTGGCCAAGCTCGGTATTCTATTAGAATTTCCACCCTATTAGTTTCACATTCCACAAAACCTAACAGGGTGGAAAATATTGAGTAAATTAGTTGTAGTTTTTTTTAGTGATCAACATTTAGCTCTCTAACCTTCAACAGATGAACATAATGTTTATCAGATATACTATACTACATCAGATGTGTTTGGTTTTTGTATAAGTGAGAGGTGACAATTACCTCCATTTGTACAGTTAAAAAAAAAGAAACAATATCACTTCTTGAAAATGATCTCAGTGGAATTGTAGTCTATTTTGCATGGCAGGGAAAGACATCCAAACAGGGTGGAAAATGATTTTAGGGACAGGGTAAATGAAGAAACTTGTGTGTATGAGTAGATGAAGTTTAGTCTAATCCATAACATAATTTTTCATGGTTTATATTTCTGGTGGAAGTTTATTACTTTGCATTGAGGACATGATAAAATTGAACGCACACTGTATATCAATTAAAAGGTTTGTAAAAAAAAAAACAACTAAATAATATTTTTATTGTCTATTATCTCTTTTTAAGCGATAAATTAAACCTATTATATATATATATATATATATATATAATACTGTAATATAATATAATATACTATTATATATATATATATAATTTCAGCAATTTCTTATAAATATGTGACTATTTTAGAGAAAATATGAGTATGTAAATCATAGAGACAGAAAAGACATCATAACAGGAATGACCCATTATTAGTCAACTGTATAATCTATCTATCTATATATATATAATTAATTTGAAATATCGTGTGGGGAATATAAATGGTAAATCAAATTATATGTAATTTTACTGTAAAGTATTGCAAAATTGTGGTTTTTGAAAGTAAAAGCAACAAATTACCATGTAATTTACAAGGAAAAAAAAAATGATTTACACACTCTCACACACACACACACACACGCATTGTAATAGTTTTTTTTTTTTTCTTTCTGGCAAGCACATTTTTAGATTTAATGGTAGATATCTTACAGTGTTCAACTAACATGTATCAAAGCCTGTACATTGTAGGTTAAACGTCATGAAATTAGAGTATCCAGATCAATCACAGTCTGCTAGCGACTTAAATACAGATGTCTATCAGTTTAGGAATAA
Organism: Enteromius radiatus; assembly: GCA_032357445.1. Classification (NCBI taxonomy): domain Eukaryota; kingdom Metazoa; phylum Chordata; class Actinopteri; order Cypriniformes; family Cyprinidae; genus Enteromius; species Enteromius radiatus. Next base: position 18,003,508 of record JAUCMS010000001.1, read on the forward strand.
AGATGGACTATACCTATGGAGATCTTTGACATAATCAATTGTTAGACCAAGCCAACAGGATACCCATAACTTTTACCACTTGCATCCTAATACACTGTATCTTGGTTAATACTTAACCTGCACATCCTGCCACCAGCCTGTTAGGCACAAAGAAGCAAACAGGGTAGATGAGCCCAGTGAAGGAATGGGCTTCCCTCACTCAACTGCTCACCAATGGCAGTAGGCTGACACTTCATGAACGCATTAAGCCATCAATCAAGTCGGCTGTCGGCGCTCACTGAGAAAAGGACGAGAGAAACAGGATTGAGATCGGTCTCCCATTGACTTCTAATAGATCTGAAGGGCCAGGAGCCTCTAAGAGGATGTAAGCGGTATCTAACAAGCGGTGAACATCAGGAGATCAATGGGGCTCCTGCTGGTTGATGTATATGGCACTCTTTCACATGGAATATCTTGAGAACAAAAATAATGTCCAAAACTCTTTGATTTGTCAGCAAAATGAACTCGATTAAAATCAAACTTGTGAAAGATACCTCGAGTGTCCTTACTGTGAGAAAATATCACATTTTCCTAGGTGAAGATTGTGTTGTGTCCAGGGAGCGTCAATGTCTTAGCTGGCTATATATATATACTAATGTAATTTCATACAGAGAATGGAGAAGCTAAATCTCTATCGGAAACACTTCCTCTCAGTAGTAAATGCTGATAATTACTGTAGAGAAGAGACTTTGTGTGTCTTCCCACTGGTTCACAAACATCTCACCTCATGCAGCCTCGTGAGTATAAGAAAACTAGGTTTTCTAAAAGGAGAGAGCAACTATTGTTTCCTGCTCTGCTTTTAACGGTAAAGTCCTGCTTAATTTGCACATCCAACCTATGTCATTTCAGTAATCAACATGCTTTGGATGAAGTTGAATAATTATACAATTTATAATGGCCTGCTAATTAAGGACATAATGACAGGTTTTTCTAAGTGCTCAAGCACTGCAGGATACTAGCGGAGGTCAGTTTCATCCTCCATCATGGTCTTGCCTACCTACTGGTCAAGTAGAGTCCTTAAAGAGCTACTGTGTTTTCACAGTGAGGTCCCCAAAAAGACAGACCACCTCCCACATTTCATGGCCCCCCCAGCCCCCCTTCGCTCTCAGTGACAATCCATTTTCAGTAAAAAGCCACAGTGGGAGGGAGTGTACCACAATGTGAGGGAGAGGGGGTGGGGAGTGACAAGCTCAAATGCTCAAACAGAAGAAGGAAATCTTAGTTTGTTTCACAATACCCTGCATATATTCTCCAAAGACCAATAACAAATAACACAGCTTGAAAACAAGGCCAAAATGAAGCAGATTAAACCAAGAATTTAATATTTCTGGTCATCAGTGTGCAGCAGGGACGGTTAATGAGGTTGTAATGTTCCTACATTTCCCATATAATGTGTAACACAGATGAGACACAGTTGGTGTCTTCTGAAGAAAAAAGAAAACAAATTAAAGTAGAAGATTTTGATTAATTATATGGAACATATTAATAGTTGAATGTTACCAACACATGCACACATAAACATATAATGTAATGTAATCTGGATTATGTAATCAGATTCTAAAAAAACTATATTACAAGTCAAAATGCTCATAAAGTAAAATATTAAATACATTTTTGGTCCCATGTTATATTTGGTGGCCTTAATAACTATGTACTTATACAAATATATACTTATACAGTTACAAAATATTTATGTAACTTTATTGCAAAACACTGGTAAGGTTCAGGACAGGTTTGGTGATATAGATAAGCTTAAGGTTGGGATAAGGTGTAAGGGATGGGTCAACAGTATAATTATAAATGTAATTGGAGAAATGTAGATGTAATTACATGCAGGTATTTTTTATTTTTTTTATTAGAAGTACAATGTAAAACCAGTAGTTAGTAGTTAATAGTAAAGACCACCTAATATAAAGTAAGATATTACTTTTTCTTTTTTAAAGTTTCTACTACGTATGTCATACCATTTAGACTATATTCCCAATACAGAATATAGAAAAAAATTAGTGTGTGTATGAGAGAAATATTTATGCAAGTTACTGAACACTTCAGTAATTCTTGGTTCTGGAAGTCTGGACCAAAAATATTTAAAACCTAGAAGTCAATGTCATTTATGTTGTCATATTTATTAACGTTTGTTAGCCAAACCCCTCTTACATAAATATTGCATTTACTTGAAATATCCTTGAGCAAGTTTGCATGTTCATAGTTAATAGTCGCACTGAAACAAATTAAGCGTTTTTGTAATTAGATTTTTAAAAACAATTTTGGTCTACCAGTCTACTAATACTCAACCAACTCTCTAATAAGAGTTAGTTGATATGCAGGTGATATCTAAATACACACATACAGTATATTTTTAGAACATATTTACATGCATTTATGTCTCTCTCTTTCTCTCTATATGTACACTGTAAACCCGAATAGTTTACCTTACTTAGATATAGTTAGTAAGCTGTACTTAGTTGTTACACATACTAGGTTTTACTAAGTTACAG
>JAUCMS010000001.1:18006144-18028920 GCA_032357445.1 Enteromius radiatus
TTAACTAGAATTTATGTTAAACTAACTTCCTGTTTGTAATTTAATTTACTTAGGTTGTGTTTATTTCCTTTACTTGCTGCTAATTATTAAGTTAACTTCATTTTTCTTTGTAAGTTTGCTTTGCAAAAATAAGGCAATCGGTTTCCTAAGTTTCTCTAAGTAAGCTGAACTTATTAGGATTTACAGTGTATATATATACAGTGTTGGGAGTAATGCATTACAAAAGTAATGCATTACAGTAATAAATAATTTTTTGCTGTAACGCAGTACTGTAAAGGGTCTACTTTTATTTAGGTGCACTGACAATATCTTGAACAGGAGCGCTTGAACTCAGCGAAAAAAGACACAAATAAAAAAAAAGCTTTAAATTACCACTTAACCAGAAAACTAAAACTCTTTCATTATAATTTGAATTCATAAAGGTGACTTAAGGTGCATCAGAGGAGATGGCGAGATAGCAAGTTTTAAAGGAAATTTATCTTTGTGACACGGACTCAGAAAACAATAAGTAATTTAAATATCTTCCTACTGTTTTCCTCGGACATATTAATGGTAACTAGACTACTTGTGCTGATGCTGTGTGACAAGCTTTAGCCTATTGCGTGTATTCGAATGCAGAACACATGCTCTCTGTAGTTATTTTGGTGAAAGTAACTCAAAAGTAATACAGGAGTCATGTAACGCATTACAATTGTGAAACTAATATTGTAATTTAAAGAAATACTTTTAAAAAACAGTAACTAGTAATATATAATGTATTACAGTTTGGAAGTAACTTGCACAACACTGTGTGTATATATATTCATATAATTTAAATTAAATATATATTAAACGTTTAATATATAAAATATATAACGTGATTAATCATTTGACAGATGTATATATAGATAGATATAGATATAGTTATAATTATATACTTTAATGTTTTAAATGGATGTCAAACACATGGATGCATAACATATACAGCTTCTTATAAACTTTGAATGGTAAAAGTTCCACCTAACCATAACACAACCCTTAAAGAGCTATTTAAGAGTGCACAGGGGGCTACTGTCATAAATACATTTATGGTGTTTTATGTGCAAGTCACTTTGCTGTGTTTCTACAACAAACTTGTCAATGCTCAAGCACACACCAGTGTGAAAATGTCAGCATAAAAAGCAACATTTCTGTTCAGACACAAATGATATATGTGCATACAGCTCATGCACATATAATGGCACCATGATTCACAGGCAGCGTTGAGGAATAGTATAGCAAGTGTATGTATAGACTACTCCTGCTGAGCCCTGACAGTGTGAGTTAAGCACAGCCAACCCACTCATTTGCTAATGCCCTTTTGGAACAGGATTTCAACTATTACATTCTGATAGTGTGGGGGTGGAGGGGGTTGGGGGGTGGTATTAAAAAAAATGGATAAACCTTCAGGAATCTGTTGCCATATAGAAATGTAATCTACAAACAATATTAAGCAAAAAAAATCTGTTAACCCAAAACGCAGAGGCCAAAATAATAGAGACAAATAAAAGAACACATTTTTTGGGGGAATGATTATAGCGCCACAGCTCTGGAGTCTGTTTCTGATAGTGGATTTCAGTATGTTCAGATGTGGTAAACTTCATTTGAGGTAACTGTTGCCTCACTGTGACACTCAATCGTCTGACACGGCATGTGAAACCACTGGCAGCGGTGTGACTGTGACTGACCACATTGTTTTCTCTCTCACGCTTAACAATCTCAATTTCTCTCCATATACCAATACATGTCATGCTGTTTCTTTCTTTTTATCTTAGCCAATTTCATCCTCTCTTTCTCTTTCTTTACCTCTTCCTCTCTTTCTGACATACGCTGACATGGGTGGCCCAAAGTGACATAGCCGTTGCTGGCCAAGCCTCATTACCGAGGCACAAATGTCAGCCACACCACAATCACTGTCCCACTGAGGACAGGGTAACGGCCTCTACTCAAGCCTTTTTTTTTTTTTACTTTTAACTATGAATGTGTGCTATGGGTGCATGGGTATTTTTGCATTTTAGGTTAATGTGTTGAGTAACCGGGATGAATATCTTTATACTGGGTTTTTACAGAGTATATACAACTCGTACTGTATATTTATGAAGCTGTTGTTATTAATGTTGTTAATTTGAGGCAGCTTATCACGTTTGGATATTGACTTAAAAGTCCATTCAAAAAGTTGGCTGCAGCACTTACAGTACATGTTTATGTTTATTCTGAACATCTATTTTGAGCTAAGTTTGTATGTATCCTGACATACTGACCTTAATTGAGGCTTAAGGCTTTAAATACTGTGTTGGAGAGTTCTAACAGTGTTGTAATACTGTTACAAGAGTCCTGGCCGAGTCTAAATGCTTAGACTTGGACTTGAGACAGACTCGAGTACTGCATCACTGCCTTCTAGTTACAAAAAAATAATCCTATCTTAAAGGAACATTGTTGTTTTATTTTGACTTCATAATGTTATGGTTGATCCACTGATTGCAGATGGAGTTCTCTGACAATGTCTTTACTTTTCTAGACCTTGACAGTATCAGTCACAAGCCACATATAGCTACTGCACAGCACATGTGCATTAGGAATTGCTCCACTTTTTTTGTACTTTTACACACATTCCAGTTACAGAAGATGAGTTATCATATTATACATTTTAAATTAAAGAAGAATCCTTACAGGACAAAAACATTTAACGTAGAACTTTGCTCACTGGTGCGCTAGGCTACACCCTATCAAAAAAATACAAAACAATATTTAATTTCCAGCAGATAGAACCCACAAAAAGACATGCATGTGGCCTATTTGTTTATAATCACCATTCTCCTGCTTCATTATTATACGGACTGAATTGCATTAACTCATAACAGTTTGAAATGAACTGTTCTGGGGTCTAAAGGCTCTTTGCCTCCACCGCACCATCAAGGACAACTCCGAACTGTTCCACCATGTGATTGAATTGCTTTCAGGCAATTCATCTCACTCAAAACGTTCACCTCTCCATTCCGTTTTGGCGCATCGTGACGCTTAACCCTTGTTGCCATAGTGATGTTTCACCGTGGATAACAGCGGCAGCCTGGACAAGACTCCTTGACCCCTTGGATTAACTTGCCATTTAGTGCGGAATAAAAACACCTCGGCAAGTTCTCGAATCCATCCACTAGTGTCTACCCTGACCAGTAATACTAATGAAGAAATTCGCTTTCGGAACAATGGTGAGAATCAAACACTTAAATGTTTGCATAACGAGCTCTTTTACCTCGCCACTTCTCCATCTTAATCATTTGCACTCTCCAAAACACCCACACCCTTCTTCAGGATCAGAGACAGGACCGTCGGGCCGGGAAGCCATCCGACGAATTAATCCGCTAAGGCTGATTGCCATCAGTAGCTTATGATTATGCACCCTGATTACGAAGCCCACCCGAGGACCACGCTACGCCGACTACACATCGTCAAGGTGGATATAAAATCACGCAATGATTGCACTGGGACGGATCAATCTAGCGACCGCATCGTCTTTTAGCTTAGTCTGAAGTGCAACTATGATTAATAAGGTGTACTTGAGACCTATATAGCTAGTAACACTTAACGAGACCTCCGGCTTTTAAAAGTCGGGGCTTTACGCATAAAACAAACACTTAATTTGACGGACATGGAGAAATTTCACTGACTGTGAACTGGCGACTTGAAACAGACAATGGATCTGCCTGTATAGGCAAAAATGACCCTTTGATCAGTCGTTCTTGGGCTAAATTTAAGTACACTACTTGTTGACCAAATAACAACAAACAACACTTTTTTCATGTGTTCACCGATTTGATTAAAAAATATATATATTGTAATGCAGCTTTATTTAAAGAAGTAATTCTGCCCCCATATCGTCATATAGCCTAATATTACTTAGAATTGACTGCCTTCTGGTAACATAGGTATTTATTGGGAAGTTAAAGGTACACGCTTTTGCTATGCCCAAAATTTTCCATCACCCTATTCCCTCAACAAATCCCAGTAAGGTTTTCCTTTCATGATTCTTACGTTTTGTTCATTACGAAAATGCTTTTATTAATTTTGAGGCCTGAATACATTTGGTAGAAGTATAGGAAGCTATGCATAAATGAACTACACCATGGTCGCATGACTTCAAATTTATCATCACAAAGTTTCTGACGGCTGTTTCAATCTTTGAAACATTGAATAGTTTGTAAGCGTGTAAGTGTAAAGACAATGAAGCTGTGAAAATGGACTAGAAAATAGATGAATTTTTCTGCTTGGTGTGATGATGTTTAATGTCACTGACAACCTCTGTCCCATTTAGCCACTTTTTAGTAATCGCCTTTGACAAGTGAAAGCTTTAAAAACAAGGGGGTATATTAGTGATGTATTTTATATTGTAGAATAAAATGTGGAACCGGAAGTGCTTAAATGCTAACTTGTTTGGCCTATAAATACATCATACCTGCAGCATTATTACAGTGAAGATGCTGAACGATTCTGACACACCAATTATGTGGCTGTTGATATCTGTATGAGACATATGGCTGCCTAATGTAGGCTGTTGCTTTTTTAGTAACATGGAGCACCATCAACTCAAAGAAAAACTTTCACCAAAGTTTGAGTTTTAATAGTTGTTTCTAGTTCTTATTTAGTGAAGAGAGTAGAATAAGTTTAGCTAATGGAACTATAGGGATAACTCCCATTCTCAGTTATGGAAAATCAATAAAATATAGTATGCTTGGTTTCTGCTAGAAAACAAAAAATATTTGGGGGTTTACACAGCAATACCATGAAATAACCATTTTCAGCTCCACAACCTTTCAGTAAACAGTTCTTAAAATAACCTCCTTCTTTTTTTTCTCAGTGTGAAGAACATATAAGGTTTTTCATGCAGCCATTCATGCCAATGAGGAACTTTTATGCCACTGAAGAACCATTTTTTTTGTGCCAGTTCTGGGAAGAACCATTTTTTCCTAAAGTGTAAATGATATATTTATACTTCTTTTTTTGTGTGTATCTGTGGTTCCACAAAAACACCTTCAACACCACGAAACCTTTCCATTCCTCAAATGCTTGAGGCTTGAAAAGGGTTCTTTAAATTGTTAAAATGTTCTTCACACTGTTTTTTTGGTTCATGGGGAACCAGAAGTGGTTCCCTTTTTTGCCATTGCTGTGAAAAACCCAGATTTGTTTTTAAGAGTTTGTCTAAAGCACTGGTTCTCAACTCCAGTCCTTGGGGCCCTGCACATTTTGTATATCTTGCATATTTAATGCACCTGATTCAGATAATCAGCTTGTTAGGAAAGAGATCCATGAACTGAAATGAGTGTGTCAGATAAGAGAGACATACAAATGGGCAGAGAAGAGGTTGTCCCCAAGGACTGGAGTTGAGAATCACTGGTCTAAAGGACCTTTTGTGGAATAAAACAGGTCCCTGAATTTTAAAGGTTCTTCGTGGAACCATCAATGCCAGTAAAGAACCTTTATTTTTAAGAGTGTAGGCTTCCATCTCTTCTCCTCCCTTTTGAAAATGTGAATATCATTCATAGAAAGCCACTACAGTACAAAAGCAGCACTTAAACACTTATCCATGACACACCCTGTTCCAAAGAGGACAGTGATGGCATCAGAGGAGATCTATGCCACAGTTTGATCAAATACATTACAGCGTAATGTAACGCTTTGCGGTCCATCACACGCCGATCACTGACAGTAGCTAGAGTGTCAGGAAGACAGCGCAGGCTCTTACGCATTGGAGTGGGAGCCAGTGATGTACTGCCAGCGGGACGTGTCATGCGTACAGGGCAGCCTACATGCTGAGGAGTCCCTATCTCTGCTGCTTAGCACTTGGTGACAGATTGCACGATCTCAGAGCCAGTGTAGATGTCTGCATGAAAAGGGCAGGACAGATGGGAGGAGTATATACAAAATAACATTTATAGCAAACGTTGCTTGCCGTACCACTTGAATGACAATTCTCAGTGAAAAGCTTTCTCCTTAAACACCTCAAGAAATTGTTTTATTCATAAATATTCGTCATAAAAATAACACACATCAATGTTCATCCAAAGTATTGCGTATAAACGGTCTTGTTATGTACAAAATCATTTCTGCAGTGTAATTATTATAACTTAAGGCAAGTTCACATTTTCTACATTTTCCCCATTACCTCTATTGAATAATTCGCCTAGTACAATACAAAAGCTTTTAGACTGAAAGGCATGTTGAAACTGTTCTAGTATCATGTGAAAGAACTATTGAAAACTGCAGCAATGTATGCTTTCTAATTACTCAACAGCAGTGTCGAACCCTGTGCTATTCTACCTTTTTTTCTTAATACATCACAAAATATAGGATCCATGTGAACTGGATAATTCATATTTCATGAATTAGGGTCACATGGTCACACAATAACACACAATTGTGGTCTGGTAAAAAAAAAAAAGAAAAAATATGAGAGTACCTGTTATGGACTAGCAGATACTTAGGGCAGACAGTAGTATTAAAAACGGCTTAATACATTCAAATTATGGACTGAAGAAGTTCTAGACATCTTATGCATGCCTTGTGTTTTCCATAACACAAGGGACACATTGAAAATAAAGATATAAATAGTCTTTCAGTTGAAAATAAAATGTAAAAAGTAGCACTTGTTAGAAAAATACAAATGATCATTGGCATATAAATGTATTTATTTCTTCCCACTCGCTGTGTAAATTTGACAACAGTAAAACTGGATTGTTTAATTGTACAACACAATTACTAATCGATAGAGCATAGCAACAAAATGAAACAGATATAAAGGGGAAAATACGTTGTAAAAACCTTGGCACAAATGAATCCATAATGCCACCATGTTGTAAAACGAGGTAAATCTGACTTGTGCTATGAAGCATCTATCAAGTGATTATTAATATCACGTAAACATTTACATGCATTTTTAAAGAATTGTTAAACAGGTGACAGCGTTAGAATAGAAAAGACCAAAAAGCACGAATTAAAACCATTTTTTTAAGTTCCAAAGTGGAGATAAGTGCAATACATTCCAGCTGTGCGTTTTACTGCCGCATTACAATGCAAGGTCGAGGTTGGAGCTGTTCCATAGTGAAAGTGCTGAACTGCAGTTCATGTGTTCTGCAAAACACTCCTCGATTAAGAAATATAACGGTCGAGGACAAATTATGAATAAAAAATAAAAATAAAAAATAACAAACACATGATATAAGTTTATGCGCTTGCTGCGCACACCCCAAGCTGCACGCAAGGTTCAATGTGGGAGGTCTAGTTTTAAAATTCTATCTATTCCCTATTTCGCGAAAAAGGGATCCGTCACCTCACTGGACCTTTACGCTCATGCGGGTCGCTTGAATCAGTTGCCACGACGTTCGCTTGAGCTTTGGAGTTGTAATATGTAGCCTAAGCAACTGTTTTAGTAAGCTTGAATCTTCCAAGACGGTAAGATTTGTCATTTCGAATAAGGAGCGCTCACTGCGCCGCTTAAATGGCCTCGGGCAAAGTGAACGGCCACGCGTTGACTACTTGTGGCTTCAACTCCATCTTTTCTTTCTGTTTGAGATGCACTCGACCGTGCCGTTTCCTTTCGTCGCTCCTGGCAAAGCGTTTGCCGCACACGTCGCAAGAAAAGGGTTTCTCGCCTGTGTGAGTGCGGGTGTGCGTGGTCAGGTGGTCGCTTCTGCTGAAGCTCCGCAAACAGATGCGGCACTGGAAAGGTTTGTGTCCCGTGTGAATGCGGATGTGCCTGTTGAGCTCATCCGACCGCGAGAAGCGCCGGTCGCAGGTCTCCATGGGACACGTAAAAGGTTTCTCCTTGGCCGGCCCGGTAGAGGAAGCGGGGCTCTTTCTTACACGACTAGGCTTCTGAGCCCGCGTGTAAGTTTGACTGAAAGACTCCGGCAAGAGTGATGAATACAGTACCGAGTCTATTGTGGAAGTCGAGTAGGTTGTGTCGCAACTCGACTGGAGTTCAATATTTGGAAAAATGGTCGGTTTTAAAAGACTGGTGGGTGGGATATCCATAACTGGAGTGGAGTAGTTAAACATGGGAGCGCTGAAGCCTTGTGTGCAAGTATCTCCAAAGCACTGCTCCTGTTTAAGGGTACTCTCCACTTTGAATTCAGTCTCTGGGTTAGTGCAAATGGGAGAATAGGAGTCCAAAAGTTCTTTCACGTCCACCTGTTGTTGATCAGCTTGAAAACTATTCGACATGGAGAACGGCTCTGACTGGAAGCCTGCATCCAAGTACGACTTATTGAAGGTCCCCCACTCGTAGCAGCTGCTCTCGAATTCATTTTTGATGACCACCGGGAACGTCGCGCTCTCGGATAGCGGCTCCGCGTCTTGCGCTGAGGCAAAGTTTAAATGCGCCGTAGCCGAGTCTTGGGCCTGCGTCGCGGTCTGGGTATCTGGGTAGCTGTGTCCTGGCTGTCCCGGGGAATACAGTGGAGGGCTGGTGCAGGTGGAGGCCTGCGTCTGGACCCCCTCGTCGCCGAAGCTGCTACGGCTCGCGTTCATTGTTCCGTCTGCGCACTGATGCGCATCCGACACAGGGGTAGTAGAGATGCCAACGATTTCGGTGATCATGTTGAGCAGTGTTTCCGTGCTGCAAGGTGTTCCTTGAGATGTTTCCACATAGAAGCTGCCTGAGTAAGCTAGGGAGGTTGCGTAGCTTTCTTTCGGACCCTGACAAGAGGTATACTGATCTGTACTCGTGGGCTCCGTTTTGGGGGTAATTGGCGCCCCTGGGATGGAGAAAAAAAACAGGCATGCGTCAGTTATATAACTACATAGTTTCGTGAGTGGCTTAAATGAATTTGCACTATATTATTTTCATGCAACAGTGCTGAAATCTGGTCTATAATAAAACGAGCTAAGATTTTTAAAGATCTGTCAGAAACTCACCGTGTGCAAACTGGGCAGGTGCTGTCCTTCCCGAATCCATGAAAACATCCTGGCTGTCTTTGGAGCCGTGAGTTTCCATCCCTATCGCAGTACTGTTACAGTTTTCAAACTGGGAGTAGAAAGAATCTTGAGAGTTCAAATCCATGTTGTTAAGCATCTTTCCGTTAATGGCTTTCCAATGGCTGTCAGTCCGAGCAGGTTATTGATAAGGGGTATTGCAAACACAAGAAAGAGCAAAAACCGATCCGATAGTTAAGTCCGTGAAGGCGTTCGTCCAAAAAAACAAATGTAAATACTTTGGAATTCCCCCTTTTTGAGATCTGCGTCAAGGTAATATAGCTCTCCAGCTATCTGTAGATGTGTAGATCTGTTGATTCTCACACCAACGGCTTCCCTTCGCTCGGCTTTTATACACTCCGTCTCACCGATCAGCCCTCCTACCCATTCATTGTCTCCAGTGAGAGGATTCCCCGCTGCGTGTCATCTTCGTGACCATATATGGACAGAGGATATGACGGGCTTCCCCAAAAAAGGAGAGTTACGGTTCTGACGCTTCAACGTTAAGTGTACGGGAACGACAGAGAGCAAGGCTTGCTTAGCTATGAATGTTTTTAGCTAATTAAAACTAAAGCACTATGCATTGGGCTGCATTTTTGTAGATATCTGAACGCGCTCCTGACGAAAATAGCGGCTTTTAATTTTCAGTCGCCGTCAAATCAATCACTAAATATTCAACATCGAATTGCAGCCTATTTCCATTCATTTAGTTTTATGAACGTCTTGTGAAACTGAACTAATTTACCACTAAATACTTAACAAACATCACAAGCTTTGACGACATGCTGTTGTTCATTGCGACATAAGAAATATTTGCGTAACAGTTAACTGAGTGAGTTTGTTTAGACATGCAAATAAGAATGTGCTACAAAGGCACTGCAGTACTCTAAAATTATGCTAAATATGCACAAAATTATAAAGTTATATCATATAGTATCACTTTTATTAGATTTTTGTCATTTCAATGACCAGACTGTAAAGTCATAGCAGTCCTAAAATGTGAAAATTTTCTTCAAACTAGATTGTTGAGACGCTCTGCCATCCTGTCGCGCGGAGCTGGCGGTAAAAGTACTCTGTTGTCCAGCACCATGGAGAGCGCCACTTCAAATAGCAGGCTACTCCATTCTACAATTATAGTTCACGGCCTGCAGTCTGTCTGTGTACGTTGCTATATCTGTGACATTCTTGCTGTCGGTCTAATGTAACAGTACAAATAAAAACGGTTTCCTTTTACCTTTTTCTTTCATGATCACGTTTTCAATTTCTGAAAAGTCTACGTTTTCTATTTTTTGTAGTTTACATTTAAAGTGCACAAGTTAGCCTAATTGTTCTTTAAAAATAATCAGCAGTGTCACAATGATAAAAGGCTATGTGAAGATCACTACATTTTCCCAGAGAAAATAAAATGAGTAATAAATAAAACTTTTTATGGAACAGTAAAATGTATCTTTTGATTTTGGACATATTTATTTGTCATTGACCCATGTATTGCTGTCAAATCTAGGCCAATTTCTAGGATTTTGCCTCTTCGACAAGAAATTACAGCACTATTGAAAGTTATTAAACAATATTTAAAAACAGCTTTTCTAAGCAGGCATTTCACAAGAACAAAAAAGTAGCCTAGATTTTAGATTAATAAAATTAAAGTTGTGTTTTGCAGCTTCTTAGCCAAATGTTCTAAAAATTACAGTAGTACATGGAAACTCCTACACTGGTGGCTTTACTCTCTACAACTGCAATTCCCTGTTGCAAAAATCCAGTTTTATCTGGAAACCGTGCCTTGGAATATAGCTCGCTGACCAGCCAGCACGCTCAAAAAAAATCTTGAACTGTAGTTCAAGCTGGTCCGCCAGCTAATGAACAGAGCAATCATGCTCCAAAACACAGCATCAAGCTTAAGCAGTATTTCATGGCATGGTTTGCAAAACCCCTGTTAAAAGACCTACTGGGGACAAAGATGTCCACTTGTCCTGTAATAGGTAGGTGGGAACTTTATAAGAAGTTCAGGTAGCTTTAAAATCACTTGAGAACTGTGGTTTGCCCCATCCAACTGAGCAGTAATAGCTGTGACTGCCACTCTTGTGCAGTATTACTTTGCACAGGCCACTGGAGCACCAATGGAGGACAAAAAGAGATGAGGAAGAATATGCTGAGCAGTGGGCTGTAAAAAGCGAGGCACTCATTTAGCACATGCCTACTCAAGTATCCTTTGTTCACCAAATCTATTTATGTATTTTTTATTTTATTGTATGGCTTCTTTTTTTATTGAACAGCATGTGCATAGAATAGTCGAAAAATATTGGCAGTTGCAGTATTTTTCATTTATTTTGGAACAGCCCTGAGTAAAAAGTTTGGCCATGTAACCCATTTAGGAGAGGTTTCCATAAATACATATGCACGATGACAAAGAAGCGGCCATATGCACGATGGAAATGGCTTTGGCGGTGCACAAAATATTCCTCTTATTATGATGATACAAAATCGCACTTAACAACGAGTTTGACATTTTCTGGAGGTAACTGTTCGCATCACGCTACTTTCCCCTATTCAAGCCCCTAATATCCCCCTCTCCAGTGGTCTCTCCCAGTTGACCCAAACCTATTAAAAAGCTCTCCTCTTAAAGAGTTCATAACACTGAGACGCTGTTGTGATAACTGCCGAGTAGCGCTCACCTCTCGCCTCTGCAAAATGCCACGGAGCTCAGTAATGGATTTATGTAATTCCTGCACTTACCAAGATTATTATACCAAAGAAATGCAATGAAGGTAAAAGTGTAATGAGACCATCGATCTGTCAGTATTTTCTTAAAAGTTTGTTTGAAAGGAAACGTCGGATGATCTGAGCTCACGCTGCAATATCTACAGATATCTCAAGCCCACTTTGAATAGAATCGAATGGCAAAATAGATGTCTATAGATAATATTGGTTTGTCAGTGTAAGCTCCTGCCAGTGCAATGCATGTAAAAATGAAATATTGTGTCTCTACTATGTCTTCACTTATTATTTTTTCTTTCTCATGCTCGTGATCCATCTGTTCATAGCAGCATTTTGTAGAAAGCACAACAACACCATTATCAAATGGCATAATCGTATCCACACATAATTTGACTAATTCCCAAGGCAATGATTGAGCTGAGGGAAGAAGCAGCACTGCAAAGTTGGAAAATAATGCAATATCTTACAGTACAAAAACAGAGCAATAAAAAGGAGCAACAAAGATTCATACGAAACATTACGATAAAATAACTTCATATATTCCGCAATAACTTTTGCGAAAAGCTCAAGCTTATGGGCTTGAAATGCATGAAAACGTTCTGAAAAGAGAGGCTTTGGAGTACTTTCAAGAATGTCTGGTAGGTTTTCAAGAGGCAGAGGAATCATACGCCTTCCACATCACATTTCTGCAGTATGTCCCATATTACAAACCCCCAACGGCACCGGATGAAGGCTCATCTTCCTCAAACCATAGCAACAATGAGAAACCGAAAAAAGGGATTGGGAGAGCCAACATCAGAGAATCCGCGACCGGAAACGCGACTCAATGCAAGCTTGCATCACGCTGCCAAATTATTTCGCTTTCTTTTCCCTTTCACTTGCATTCCCATGCATTGAAGCTTGAACCCCTTTCAGAAAGCACAAATCTTTTGAACCGGGCGACTTATCGCACTCCTCCATCTACGGAGTGTGGGAGTGGGGTTAGGGAAGCCCGACTGCAGAACGAAACCCCACTCAGCGAGCTGCAGGTTTCCCTTGCAGTTCCAGAAATACACCCTTGTGCTCGCCCACCCTTGTCCCCGGACATCCATCCTCGCCTCTCAGGCTGGGAGGGGCCGGAGCTTAGGCTTTCTTCCTGATCGTGACTGCGGAGGGTTCCAGCAGTTCCCCGCCCGCTCTGACTGACACCCCCACATTCCCAGCAACCTCTTCTCTACTCTGAGCCACAGCTACAGAGCATACCAGCAGGCCAATCTGGCTCTCCTCCAGCTACCTGGAGTTATCTAATCACGATAAATGAGGATAAATTAGCTTAGCACCACGGCGACAGGGCTCCTTCTCGTTACGCAGCAGGGTGCTCCATGTTGTAGCACTCTCGCTAGTTACAGGGACGAGGCCCATAACTTTTTCCTCAACTCCCCAGCTGCCACCTGAGCCATTTGGAGAAATCAACAAGCTCATTGTGCACTTGCATGGTGGTCATTTTCCCACCGTGTAACGTGAGCAGCTAGCACTGCGTATTCTTTCATAACGACTGACCCTATCAAGGTGATTCGGTAAAAGCCTATAAAAGAATTCATCACCTTTTCTGAGGGACAACTACAGACTGAAAAGGAATGAGTCTATTCAAACAGATTGCACTGCTGCTATGAGGAAACCAAATAAGAATGTGGCGTCTCTCTCTCTCTTTCCTCGCTAACATAAGTAACTATGGTAACAGGCGCTCTGCATGGCACTGCTTCCACAAGCTCTCCAGAAATAAAACTGTTGGGCTAAGAGCGAGCAGGTAAAGACAAAAGATCCCGGGCGCCACTATTTATAGAGGCAGGCTTACATAATCTCCACACAGACCAGCGCTGGCCGAGGGAGGTTGGGTTTTGGGGTGAGTGGCACTGGGGCACCGGCCCTAGAATCGAGTGGTGTCTGGAGGTTACACCGAAGATTGTGAGCAAGCATGAAAGGCTATAGGAGGGGGAGTAGTGGGAAAGAAAGAGTTTGAGCAGAGAGGGGAAAAGACGACGGTGTATTGGATTTGATGGTTGCAATGCTAAAGGGTGAACGCTTGGCAAAGCTCAGCATACATACGCTTGTTGATCAGCAACTCAAGCTCCCATGGGACGCATATCAGCCTGTGGTGGTGGGAGATGTTCGCCATTGAACGTCACTGTATCAGCGTTTACATCACCAATCAATTCACTGAGGTAACAAGTGCTTATGACAGATGGAAAGAACGCTGTCAGGGATAACAAACACAAGACTTTACCCACCAGCACTGTGAGCCACACTCACTAAGCTCCACAAAAAACCAAGAGAACACAGCCGAGGGCCTGAGATGACAACGTCAGTCTGTACGGCTAATGAAAGTGGAATGACTGAGGCAGAGCGTGGATGCAAACAGGTTTATTAAAAGGAATTGGGCAAGTCGATACAGTAGCTTGTTTGAAAGACAACACTGTCAGAGACGGTGTCACAAAATACATTTAGTTTGACACCAGGAGCGTGACTAAATGGCTCCCCCTAGCAGCCGTACACAGTCATTACACTCTCCAAGCTATAATATTGATTCTTTAGAGCCTGACTGAACGAGGTGTGAATGAACAACTTCATTGTTATCCATCAGTTGATATAATCAGCAAACGAATCTCTTACACTTCATAAAACAGGAAGCTTTCAGAATGTAATGCAATAATCGTCCCATTACGGGGCAAAGAAAGTGTGACTCACGTAAATATGCCCCAACTACTCTTACCAATGGATGCAAACTGAGGCTCAGGATCTCATCAATGCGCAAATGGAGGAACTCTGACTCATCTATTTATGCCCGTGCGTTAGATCTCGCTAATGCTGTTTTGGCTATTATCCCATTGTAGCTAGTGTGCGCCTGAGGAGAGGGAGGGGGATTGCGCATTAAGTGTTTTAGTCACACCGAACAACCAAAAACTACAAAGGCTGGGAGATGCATTTCAAATGGCAATAGCTAGGAGGGCACACATGCTATGATGCCCAAGGGGAATGAAAATTTAGTGGAAGATGTGTGTTTATCCCCTCTCTCATCATCATTCGTCATGCTCACGTTGCCACATGATTCTTTCGTTGTCTAAAAAGATGCTGAAGTAAAAAAAAAATTAATAAATAAACATGTCAAATACAGCATGACTCATCAACAGGCTTAAGTCTCCAAAACACTGCTGACGCAACCAGGAGTGTGTAAACAGAGGGATGTCAACACTTTTGAACTTTCCCTCCGATCATCATCAACAGCACACTTAAATGATCACAGTTACAAGTTTAGCTACCTTTCTCCTACAGGCCCCCAAAGCGGTGCTTTTTAAGTCAATGAATGCATTTGAACACCTGCACTCATTCAAGCTAGACCTAAAGCACTAAACAGAATTAAACAATAGGGTTTTTCTGTTTACTCAATCAGCCAAGATCAGTTAATATTTACTTGACCTACCAATATTTTAACTTCTTAAGTAAATATTTAGCAATACATCTTAATATTTTCCAGAAATGGCAATTTTCTTTTTAATTCTTGTTTCTTAAAAACAAAAACAACAACAAAAAGAATGAATTCATAAAAAAATTGGTATGTAGTTGGTATGTAGTTTGACATATTCTTGCTAATTCTTTCTATAACCGGTCATTTTTGACAATATGAAATATACATTTGTACAATTTAAGCAAAGATTAACGAGTGTAAAGTTTGGCAACACAAAACTGTCTGGAAAGGGCAAATGTTCTTTCAGTTGTCCAGAAACACAATGGCAAAGGGTCAGTGGACCATCTTGTTGAATATGGCACTTCACATTATTGTAAAATGTATTGTCAAAATACAATGTAATCTTCAGTGTAAGCTTCAGTTAACAAGAAGTAAGAAACTCACTCTCAATTAAAAATATGTGCAGAAGAGCCACTTCATCTTCATTTGACAATGTGGCAAGAAATGTTGACTGGGTTTCTACAAAGACACTTATCTTATGGTCACAAATTTATTACTCAAAGAAATATTTACAGACATAATATACTGAACGAGCACAGCACTATGTCTGAACTGACAGCACTATATTTTATGTATAAAGATTTTCTATTTTTAACTGTTTTATTTTCATTTTAAATCTTAATCTTATTTTTTGATTATTTTATTTTATGTAAAGAACTTTGAATTACCATTTATTATGAAATGTGGTATATAAATAAACTTGCTTAAACTGTGAAACAATATCCTAACAACTTTGATATCTAAAGCCGTATGAACATTTCTTCAGATGTTTTTACACATCAAACTAAAATTGTAAGAAAATATAATTAAGCTAAAAGTATATTTTTTTAACCACAAAAGCAAAGACTGTTAAAACTAACTTATTAGATGGGTTTGACAAACGCATACTCTTCTCTACTCTTAAAAAAAAAAAAAATTAATTAAAAAAATGTTCAGACAAGGGGTCACCAAACTCAGTCCTGGAGGGCCGGTGTCCCTGCAGAGTTGAGCTCCAACTCTAATCAAACACAATTAACCAAGGCCTTAGGTCAGGGGTGTCAAACTCAGTTCCTGGAGGGCCCTGCAGTGTTTTTTCCAACCCTGCTCCAAAACACATACTATGCAGTTTTCAATTAAGCCTGAAGAACTTGATTAGTTGGATTTTTAATTATGGTTGCATCTAAACTGTGCAGGGCTCTGGCGCTCCACGAATCGAGTTTGACACCACTGTCTTACACTACGTCTACACTTACGCTACGTCTACACTAATACAAAAATATGCGTTTTCAAACGAAAACGTATTAGTGTGGACATGACCTTAGGTATACTTGAAACTTCCAAAGTGGGTGTTTTGAGGCAAATTGAAGCAATCTCTGCAGGACACAAGCTTGATGACCCCTGGTTTATAATAAATTGCAATTCAGCATATTCCTTTTTCTGTCATTGGAATTTATCTTATCTCTTGAAAGTGTGGCCAATTCAATTCAAATTCCAACCCATGAATTACATATAGAACAAAAAGAGCAAATCTCCAACCCTAGTTTATAAATATAAGTAAATTAAGTACCTCTTAAAGAAATTACTATACATCAATATACAATTTGAATATAAAGTATAGGATTCAATTCACTTGAAGATGGATTTTATAGGAAGTTTCCAATTTATTCTGTTTAATGAAGTCAAACAGCAGTGGACCAAAATAGGTGCACTGTCTCCTCCTGGTTCACGCAAATGATATTGTTTTGCCTGATCCAGAAAAAGCCTGCGGCTTTTCAAACCTGAGGATATAATCACATTAAACTGGACGTAAAACTGAAATATTTAATCAGGACTCATCATTATTATATTAAATGAACAAATAAAAAAGTCCACCAGTTATCTAAATGACGTAAAAATGAATTACACTTTGTTTTAACAAACATATGGCACAGGTTGAGTATCTTGATTTAGCATTTTGATTCTGGCCTGCTACTGATTTTTAATACTCTTCAGCCATTATCAGTACAGTCAGAGCTGACCAACCAGTAAAGGGGTGGCTACCCTGCCCCCTTCCAGTGCTATCACTGTACTGTTCCCAGATGTATCCAGTGTCCATATACTGCTTGTAAACATTATTGAAAAGGTTAGTCCTGAGCTCTTGATATAGAGTAGCTGCCTTCTCTTTGTATGGCCCTTCTATGCTGCCATAGTGATGCAGTGCTCTAACTGCCAGGTAGTTGATGTTGATCCAGATCGCTCCTCGCCAGTAGGGGGCATCGTGTTCAGTGTTCCTCTTCATGTAGAGGGGATCTGAACGTGAGAGCGAGCGCAGACCAAAGGGTGTCCAAAGGCGGTCAGGATCTTGAATGTCCCGCAAGATATGCTCCATTCTTGGCGAGTCTGGTGTCAAAATTTGTAGCAAGAATGGAAAAAGGCTAACATAGCCTAACGCATTCACATACTGCAGCTTAGGGGCTTTACGAACAGAGCGAATCAACCTCGTGACTGGGAACTGGTGCCGTGGTTGTCCAGGAGGCACAAACACTTTCTCCTGCTGAAGTGAGACTGCCTGAGTGTGGTTTCCGTAATCACTGAAGGCGTGCAGATTCTCGGACCAATGCAGTTTGTATAAGAGATCATTGTTGCTAAGAGCACGATGGGTGTTTTCGTATACCTGGTGGGGTTCCCCAAGTATTTGTGCCACATTCGCCATGATGCCAGAGGCCAGGGTCATCCAGCAATACAAGTCCACATGCCTCTCATCAGCAGATGGGTGGGACGCCCGTGGGTAGTCGTCCAAGCCAGAAGTCAAAGTCTTGGGATTTAGGAAAAGGTTAGTGTCTTTGTCCCGGCCTCGCCAGCGGTAGGAGTTAGCAATTGGTCCAGCTTGTGTGGTGTTAAACCATTCAAACCAAATCTGCAGTCTAGGGTACAACCTTTGCAGGAAAGGAATCATGTTTTGAGAGGACAGCAATTCTGGTTGAGCATCCAGCTTTTCTAGTAACTCTTGCAAGGCCAGGAAAAGCGTGGGCGGGTTAGCGTTTTCGTTGTGCTGCACTATAAACTCAGACGGTACTTTACTGCGTGCTTCATCATCCAAGATTTGTTCACGTGGGATCCAGCCCTCTACATTGATAAGATCGAGCCAGTGTGCAATGACCTCCTGTGTTAATTGAATGTCCCATTTGCTGATGAGAAGCTGATGAAATCCTTCGTCCCAAAGAAAGCCCCTTGGAAAGAAAGAGCGAGATGGCACTGCTGTAAACAGCGGACCCTCAGGGTAAAGCACAGGGTGCTCGTTGTAAGCTGACTGGACAACCGACTGTCCGAAGAAATATCCCATGCCACCAAGCATGTTGCTTAAAGCTGCCTTAGCAAATTCGATCTGTGAAGATGTGAACCCTTTAGCTTGGAGGCCAAATGAACTCTCAAACTTCTCATCAAACGCCACCTTATGCTTCTCCAGCTCATCTGTGAGAATCGAGCCCACAAGCTGATTCGGTCGTTCAAGGAAGCTCCCGGATTCAAATAAAACTTCAATCTGGAAAGGGGTTTGTACAGTTACTTGATGCAGCACAAAATCACTCTCCATCTTGGGATCTTTCTGTTGGTTCTGGTGGTTAGTAACTTTGTAAGAATCCACGGAAAAATACGGCCTTTTTTCACCTTTGGTAGGACTGAAAGTAAACTTGTGATTTAGGCTGTTCTTTACTATATCGGTTAGCTTATCAAGACCAGGGCTCTTAGTTTGCAAGTAATTATATCTGAAAAGAAAAACAGTAAAAATGCAGAAACTTGTTAAAATAGTAATAATATGACATTATTTTATCATAATTGTTTTTGCTCATCTGAGAATAATTCAAATAGTAAGAGTTTGTCTATATTAGAATACACTAATTTCCAAAATTAAAATAGTTTCACTTGTTTTGTTGCATTTTGTAGAAAAAAAGGTGTAAATAAATCAGTATAAATAATATATTAACAAGTACTAGTAACTATAATAAATATTATTTTAATTTTTTGTTACTGTTATTTATTTATTTAGCAGTAAGCTACTACTAAAAGTCTACAATCTTCTCAGTTACTCAGTTGCTGTTAACTACAAAAGCTTGTAGTGCACAGGAAATGCAAAATACCTGGCATATTTGCCACTAGCACCTTCCCCTGCAGTGGGCTTGCCAAACGTTATCTTGAAGTTGCCAAGCTCCTCAGATGTTCCAGTCACAGAGCTCAAGCGATTTTTATCTTCTACATGGGCCAGCAAGGAACCTTGAACATCTGTAGCAGCGTAGAACATCAGCGAGATCACAGGAGCCGAGGAAGCAGTGCTCTGACAATCAGAATCAATAACAAACTTGATGTGATTTCAAAACTGAGATAAAGTATGATTGTGTGTTTACAAAGTTCCCATGTTAACTTCATATCATACATTATTAATATGAAACTACAACAAAGCTGTGTTATGTGAACCTGATAAACTATGTCTTCTACCATACTTTACAGTATCTGACCTTCAGAAAATCAGGCAGATTGTATTCTTTCTTTTAAATTTAATTGAATTTTTTTTTTGTTTTGTTTTATTGGCCTTCAGTCTGTGGCTCTAAACCTGTTCACATATCAATTGTGCTACAATGTTTTATTTAATGAACTGTCAAGACTTTTGAGGTCATTTTTTCTGCAGTGACAACTATAACATGTGCATTGAAAATAACTAATACCTTTTTTACTCCTATTATTTTTTAGAATAAAATATCCTAATATTTGACTATATTAAAATAATCAGTGCTGGCAGTTAAACACATAAACTGTTAGAGCATTACTCCTTGCTTACATGTTGTTTTGCAGTAATCCTCCAAGTCCAGTCTCCACCATGATCTCCACCCATACGTTTCACAAACTCTGTTGTCAGGGTGAATTCACGGTCATGGATTTCCTGGACTCCAAAAGAGACTCCGTCATGCATTAGCCATCCGTAGCCCAGCAAATGGTCCCCTTGCTCGCAGGTGTGTCTAAGATTTACATCCATTTCAGTAAACTGACGCATCCACATTAAGCCTAATTAAATCAATAGGAAAAAGGCAGGTTTGTAATAACCTCAAATCATCACAAAGGCAAGTAAATATATAGAAATGGTGCATAAAGTGTGCATGGGAATCACCCCACCTGTCACAACAGATCTAGGACTTCTTGTTTTCATCCCAAAGTAAACCTGGGGTCGATAGGTACCCCAGTATCTTTCAGGAGATACAGCAGAACTTGAGCTATTAGCATCCAATACACGTGGAGAGGGGTGCAAGGTTACAACCCTCCTGGCCAAGGATGAACGCATATAAAGAGCATAGAAGAACCAGATCAGACTGAAGATACACAGACCGATGGATATATTGATAAACACCTTCCCGATGTCAGTTTTCTTCTTCTTCTCCTTGCGTGGGGGAGCTGGTGTTTTTTCCTCCTTTCTTGGGCTTGGTACTCCATCACCTGTTGCAACCCTTTTCCTCCGCCTACCCATCTTTCTTTTGACCTGAGCAAGCTGGTCTAGGGACGACAGTCATTCAAATGCACCTGCAAATCCCCACAAGTCAAGAGGTTAACACAGTGTTTACTGCATAAGATGCTTACAGACATACAACGTTACTGTTACATTACAATGGGGAAGTCCGGGAATTAAACGGGACTATAATTTTAATTTTGCCCCTACAAAATTACTATAATTGTACGCTGTCTATGTACAATGTGCTGCAAATTGCTAGATGAACAAAAGAATGAGGAATGAATTAACCAGGGCGTGAAAGAACTGATGAATGAATGAATGAATGAGATTCAGCTCGACGGCTTCTATGTACCACGTCTGCAGTCAGCATTATTTCTGTAATAATTGTGAACGATGCAACAGGCAAATAAACTTTAACGAGGCAAGCATAATTTATATTTTACCCTATGTTACCTTATACGTACGTGTCAGTACTCCACTGAACTTAATCAGCAACACGGACACTTCCGCATTTCCCAGCGAAGATGACGACAACCGTAGATGAAGGTTCACTGTTATTCAAAATAAAAGTCCCTCAGCGGAATACTTTTGCAGCCGACACCTCCTCCTGCGTATCACTCTTTAGTCGTCACCATAATGTCGTTCAAACAATACAAATTTCTTCTGTAGAATACAAAATAACATATTTTGATATCAAGCCATACAGTGAGAGAGTAAGTAAACCATCCATCATCCTTTTAGGATAATCACTGAAACCAAGAAGCACATTTTCCCAAAACATCGAAATCATCTATGACATTGAAGGTTATCAATAGTCTAATACATTTCTATAGGCTACTTAAAATAAATAAATAAAATAAAAATATTATATATATAGATAGAAATATTACACAAAATATTTCAGAACATAGCATATGACATGTCATTTTTAGTTCAGGCAGGAACTGGTAGGCTTGTGCTTTTGCAACCAACTTAACAACAGAAAACATCCAACAATGAATTGTTTTATATGAAAGTATCCTTTTTTGTACAATTATTGCTATTCATACATTGTGTGTGTGTGTGTGCAAATTGTTCTACTGAAATAACTTTACTAGACTTCCCTGACAAAGGTTGTACTGACAAATAAATAGTAAAACCTGCTTGAGGCACATTCCTTTATTTAAAGGCCCCTCCAGACTTATATATAAGCAGGGTACAACGATTTAGAATTGTGCATGACATGGATAAACCTCAGAGAATCTTCAGGCTGTTATCAAGAATTAAGGTAGGCTATAATAGCCATTTCATAATATTTATCTTTTGTCTTTAAGTTTGTAATTATGCATATATTATTGTTTTAATTATTTATATTTCAGATTAAGCCATAATGACTGAGTGTTCGCTCTATAAAATGCTCATCCTCTTTATCATTCTGAAGAAAAGTCTCTGGCTATCAAGGTTCTCTCAGTTAGTTCCATTACACACCAAGAAATAACACAAAAAGCAATTTTGCAAACAACAGCTGATGTCTGTAAGACTCAGGCTCTTCGACAAGGAAGAGATTTTGTGCTGGTGGGTGAGGACAGGAATCATTATTTTGTAGGGGTTATAAAGTTGATTATTTCATTTCAAAAACTGCTTGTTATCCTTTTTACATTTTGAAGGTATAAATAAATTACTACATCAGAAATACATATGACAATGTATTTAAAACACTGTAAGCTCCGAAGGTACACTCTTAAAAATAAAGGTGCTTAAAAGTTTCTTCACAGTGATGCTATAGAAGAACCTTTTGGTTCCACAAAAAAAAAAAAAAATTCCATCTCTTTCTTACCTTTTTTATAATCTAAAGAACCTTCTTTCACCAAAAGGAACCTTTTCTGAAACAGAAAGGTTGCTCAGATGTTAATGGATCTTAATGGAACCATTTAGACAAAAAGGTTATTTTATTCCTTCGTGAAGCACCTCTATTTTTTAAGAGCTGGGCTGAAAATTAATGAACAGAATTTTATTTTACCAGCTTTTACAAGTTCATGTCATACTAAAGACAAAAGTCACAGTTTGCTTGTCATGAATGAAGACGGGAACGTTCGAATCCATGTGCAGAGTATTTATTGAATAAGCGTGACAGCATAAACGGGCA
>JAUCMS010000001.1:18040394-18052685 GCA_032357445.1 Enteromius radiatus
CACAAGTGACAGCAGGTACATAATAGTGATGGGAAAACACAAAAACAGTCAGTGGGAAGCTGGAGTGCCATCCAGGCGTCCTGGCACATCCAGCAGATCATAACATTGCTCATGTCTGCAAATGTTTATGTTATGCTCAGGTCCATTTTCTAGTAGCATGGACATCAGTAAATGTGCAAATGATTGAATGTTTAAAAAGAAGGACCTAGAGGCATCAACATTGTTGAATCTGTTCATTTTCTTGAAGGAAGCTATGACAGATATACAATCTTTTGAAAAGGAAAGTACTTCATGTCAGTGTCTGAATGTCTTTTCTGTTTCAGCCAAGCGTATTGACAGTTGAGACTCTGACAAAAGCTTGCTCGTCTCCAGCATCAGCCAAAGGTTTCCAACAAGCCATAAAAATGCCTGGGTTGATGGAATATACTTTGATTGCAAAACTTTCGGTACATTATAACAGAAGGTGTCAACGCTGTTAAAGCTGCTGCCCAACAGGGTAAATATGAAACATCAACAAAGCGGTTGGGTGAGGCTCTACATACTTTACAGGTGCGTCAATAGAAAGAACTTGATAATCTGTCCCAGCCTTTTTATGGCTTTTGTAGAATAGAAAAAAAATGTCTTACAGAACAGATGCTGAGTAATTGTGTCAGTCTAATTACTTATTATTATTTTATTGATTAAAAACAAAAAAAAAAAAATCACAATTAGTTTTAATTCTGCAGCTCTAAAATATCTTCAGAATTTCAATAAAAGGAGCATTTTGGAGTAAAAATTAGGCAAAGAATGGTTAAATTATTTAACAGATCAATTGGACAATAGCCTAATAAACAACATTGCATGGCAGATAATCATAGTGGCATTATATTTCTTTTCTTTTCTATACAGTTCATATATGCAACTACTTTTGCACGTCTTGCAAATCATTAATAATAATGTCATACAATAAATATTGATCTCAGTCATAAAATGTTTGAATAGGTGCTTTTTAGTGGCTTTTAATGAATAATTGAAATGATTCACTGAAATTGTTAACTGAACGCACATGTTCACAAGCTAAGGAAACATTATACTAAATAAATAGATTTTAATCAAACTAATTAAAAATGCCCCACAGCCAGAGTTTAAGCAAATTCTCTGACAAAACAAGCTAAAACAGTTGATTCATATGCTGTGCAAAAATATCAGTCTTTTCTGATATTCAGATGTCATGATCAGTTAAGTAAATTCACACCGAATGATAGACCTAAGTAAATCCCACAAGAAGAACAATCAGATAAATTCTGGCTTACAATACTGTTAACAGTTCACACACAACACTTGCTTTCAGCATTATTATTATTACAACCGAATAGTACATGGTATTAAAGTTTCAAAACTGACTATAAAGGCATTTTTTGGACACATGAGGTGTGGGAGCCTAGGAAGAAATTGAGCATCCCTTTTACGGTGGTATACAATGGCTCTGATGAGCTTTTCAACATTAACGCCAGGAATGACCGTGGGTTTGCCATAGAATTTCAACGTACCATGTCCGCAGGGGAGTAGTGGAAATACAGTAGCACACTAAATCTAACTGCACCCTCAGAAACCCCTTCAGGCACTGAAGTGACTCTCACTATTGAGGCAGAATCAGGCAAAAGTGATTTCAACTATGCTGTGCTTAAGCTTCCTGTTGTTTCTCCAGTAACTATTTATCTATTT
Organism: Enteromius radiatus; assembly: GCA_032357445.1. Lineage (NCBI taxonomy): Eukaryota > Metazoa > Chordata > Actinopteri > Cypriniformes > Cyprinidae > Enteromius > Enteromius radiatus. The sequence continues at coordinate 18,042,099 of JAUCMS010000001.1, forward strand.
CTGAATTATATGAAGCAAAAATATATGAGAACACACAAATTATATAACAAACATAATGGATCTTAAATCTAAAATGTAAATTCAATATTTATGCATAAAAGTTTGGGGTCAATATGAATTTTAATAAAGTAACTAATACTTTTATTAAGCCGTTTTCAGCACTGTCAACAATAAGAAATATTTCTTGAGCAGCAAATCAGAATATTACAATGATTTCTGAAGGATCACGTAACACTGAAGAGTGAAGTAATGGCTGCTAAATACTTTGCAATCACATTAATAAATTACAGAATTACAACAGAAAGATCTTTAAAGTTGTAATATTTGACAATTTTAGGGTTTTACTGTATTTTGACCAAATAAATGCTGCTTTGGTAAACATACATTTTTCTAAATCGTAATAAAATCAAACCAAATCCCTAACTTTTGAACAGAAGTGTGCACAAATATATATATATATATATATTTAACATTAATGTATATGGACACACTTGTTTAGTTTTTATTAGTTAATTGGAACTTATAATCTAAAATGATTTTTCCCCTCCCAAGTTTACAGACTTCACCTCTCCAGTGTGCGAGATTATTAGCGTAATTGCTAACTGCTCAGGCAACTGTAGCCTCCTGGACTCTGTCAGCCAACGTTACCGATGGAAATGGGACTGGTATCATATCTCTGACTCTGTGTCAGGGTCTTGGAACCCTCAACGCTAGCACCACAATCGCAGATGGAGGTGTGAATGTCACTTCTGTGTTCTACAGTGCCTCTTGTTGTTCTGAAGTAATGGAACCGGTTGCTGTAGATGGATCTGGAAATGTTGGCATATGCTCAAAATCAGTGACACACCCAACACCTCCATGTCTACCGCTTCTACAACAAACAGAATGACAGCAACACCAACAGCTACAATTACAGCAAAAACAGTAACGGCAAAAACAACAACTTCCTCTCCCTCCACTAATGCCATAATGAATGATTCTGCTGGATGCCCATTTTATCCACCTATGAGTTTTTGGGTTAGTGGGGGAGCCATTTCGCTTTTCCATGTATTATGGTTGAAACAGTTTTGCCTAACATTCTGTCACCCCCGCCAAACATTTTCGAAATTATCAACGGAGTCTGTGGTTTGACTAAAATTGTATAAATATTTGAATTTATTAAATTAATATGTATAGATAACTGTAACATCTATGGCAATTATATTAATTGTACTATATCCAATACTGCTTAATGGATTTTGAATGACTGTTTTAGTGAACATACAAAAACCCAACTGGGTATAACTTTACTAATGCTAAAGAAGAAAGCCGTTAATATGAATAATCATGAAATTCATCACGCAGATGTGTGGGTTAAAAGTGTCTTTTCAACTCCACAGAACAAGAAGTTCAACTACAACCAGCTTCTATAAATAATAGAACAGCAGAATTTAAAAAATATTATATAACATACACGGACAACTTTAAATCAGAAATTACACCAGTTTTAATGCAGACAATGCTACAAAAATTTTGAGAACCACCTGTCATTTTGTAGTCAGTGATCAGCGATCCTTTGCTGAAGGTGCATGAATTTATTAACATATGTCAGTGATGTCACATAAGTGGATTTTAGCAGAAGTTAAATGTGTACAATAATTTTTCAAATTCCATCTAATTATTATAGAGATATCATTAGAGATTTAAAATTGGGTTTTTAAAGGCCTATGTTTCTTTGTGTCATCTACTGTACATTGCAACATAACAAAAAAAAAAAAAAGCACATGAAACGCTAACTGTTTTTCAGAAATCTAATGTATTGATCAGTGAAACAGGATATTCAGTGATAAAAAGTATAGGGACTTGATTTTACCTATATACCACCAAAAAGAAATGGTTTCCACTGTTACACTTCATAAAAGACTTTGTCTTTTTATTATTTGGAAAAATGTGCACTATGCATCTTCCATTCCAAATATAATCAGCCACAAGGGCAGCGTAGCACTAAATATATGTAACTTAATTGTTTAAATTAGTGCTGTCAAAGAAATAATCAGCATCGCATCTAAATTAAGTTTTTGCTAAAATAACTGTATTTATCATGTATAAATACACACATATACATTGCCCAAAGTTTGGAAACGCCCTAGAAAAGTGGGGTTTCGAAAATATTGACATGAAACTTTCTAAATTTGTGATAATTTTGCACTGATAAGTGACAACACAAACTATATATATATATATATATATATATACACATATACATAAACATAATGTTTTTCTTTAATATAAACATATTTATATATACAAAATAAATATACTCAAGACACACATTAGGTAAACAAAAGCATGTTATTTTAAAATGCGATTAATCGCAAATTATCATTCAACAGCACTAATTTAAACTGATAAATTAAGTCTAAAACTGTCCAGCAGACACACACATTCTCTGTTGGTGTTTCACCAAAATATACTTGTGTGCAAACATCCGTCCACATCGATCGCAACCAAAAGGCTTCTCACGTGTGTGGATCCTCATGTGTGTTTTGAGGTTTGAAGACTGGTTGAACATTTTCCCACAAAGGTTGCAGCCATAAGGCTTTTCACCGGTGTGAACGGTCACGTGTTTTTTGAGATTACTTTGATCTGCGAACTGCTTGCCACAGTGCACGCATCTGAATGGTTTTTCCCCTCTGTGGATGCTGTGGTGTCTTTTGAGACTAGACGCCTGACTGAATCGCTTACCGCAGAGTGTACAGTGGTGAAGCCTCTCCCTGTTATGAAGTTTTTGATGCAAGAGGAGAGTGCTGGGTTGAGAGAATGCTTTTCCACAATGTTTGCACAGAAATTTGTCTTTCCTTTGCATCTGAGGTGGGTCTGGCTGTTTGAAAGAAAAGCATGGCGTGAAAGGGGGGTTACTATCATCACCGTGTGTTAAATTACCTTCCAAATCAGGCATAGACAAGCCATTAGAGTCCATTGGAGTTGCATAGGAACACGTGGGATCTGCGCTTCCTCTGTACATCAAAAACTGATTCACAGAAGGTCCTCCGTTGCATCCAGATTCAGCATAGGAGGCATTATTTGTGGTTCTGTCAAATCTCCTTGAAACCCATGAGGGATATGAAGGGGCAGGCTGCAGGTTAGTCTCTGCGTCTTCATCACATTGTCTCTGCATTCTGATTTCTCCTGTTTGGAAACACAACATGCTTAAACAGAAACTAGTAAGCAATAAAAAAACAAATAATAGCAAATACTCATAATTATGTCAGTTACAACAATAATTTTCTAGTTGCTAGTAAATGTGCATCTTCACCTATATCATTCTTTTCTGGGTTTTCTTCCTCAATGAGATCAGGCTGCCTTCCAGTGGACTGTCAGAGGAACAGATTACTGATGGTGAATCTTATGATTTTTAATGTTAAAAAAGGAATTTTAACAGAAAATTGTGTGCATCCTACACATACTATCTCTGAACCATGAAATATATAAACTGAGTATGACGTGTTGGTAATACCTACAATAAGGTCCCAATCCTTTATATTAATTAATTAAGAAAAACTGTTAGATGTCAGTAATGATAAAAATATAACTGTTGATGTTAGCTTAGCTCTATTAGATACAATAATGGTATACACTGACAAATATCAGTATTATATATCACTAATAATAAAAAACAAAAAAACAAAACAAACAATGTTACACATTTTGAAGCAGAAACTAAAATTAATTTTCTTGCAACAAAATACTGAAATAATCTTTATTTAATGTACACACACACACACACACACACATATATATATACACACACACACACACACACACACACACCTTTTTTACTTTTTATATTAATGTATTAGTAAGTTAAATTAATAAATGATTTAGAAATATTTTTTAATGTCAGTTTATGTAAAATCTGAATATAACTAGACCACAGCAAACAAGCTTACTAGAAATAGGTAAAAATATCAATCATATGTGAACAAAAAAGGGAAGCAGGTATGTAAACTGTCACTGCTGGAGAAATTAATCTATCATGAGCCTGATTTGTACAGAAATACATGCATGTTCAAATGTATCTCTCGTACTCACCTCTTGATGGCAGTGCTGGACTGTGTCCTGGTCTATGAAATTATCCCTGTGGACTGATACAAAAACTCCTGCACTCCCATACTCTGTGTCATCTTAACAGGAAAGAAAAGAATAAAAATAAAACACAGTAAAAACAAGAATGAATTTAAATGTTCATCTCATTATCCATTGACAGAGTTTTGTTAAGTTTGAATTACTTTCACTGGAAAATAAATATGCAATAAAATATGGAGTAAATAGATACAATAAATCACATGATTATTAATACTGTAATTTTAAGGTTTCTTTGGCGATTTATGAATCAAAATTCAATTAAATTCAAATGATGTTTGATTTCGAATTACTTACCTGGATTAATTTTAAATTCTCACACTGATTTTACTATCCATGTTGCTGGGGGACAACTAAAACAAACTAAAATTAAAAATAAAACACACACACACACGTTAAATAAAGGAGAGCACACTTACGATTAGTCTCCATTTCTCTTTCTGACTGTTCACACCTCATGTTGTCAGGTCTTTCCTCTTTAATTATGAGAACTTCTGGCTCATCATCCACTACAGACTGATACAGATGAGCACAATGGTGTCATGACTCCTGATTCACTTTAGTGGTCAGCTGAGCTCACTGATTGAGAAATAGACTTTCTTACCTCTTGATGGCAGTGCTGGACTGTGTTCTGGTCTATGTAGTTTTCTCTATGGACTGTTACAAAGACTGTTGCTTTTTCAAGATTTTTTCCAAGATTCTTATACTGGTTGTCATCTTTATCTACATGCATGTACCATTACACACACACACATATAAAATGCAAAAAAAAAACGTCAATATGTAATATTTATATGTCATAAAATAGTGTGAATTTACAGTAAATATTTGTAAATGTAACATTATCTTTTGATTTGTTTAGATCATTTCTCCCTAAAAGCTGTATTTTTTATTTTCAACAGACCCAATCTGTTGAGGTCAACTAATCACAAATCTGACAACTAGGCTATGCACTTATTCCCTAAAATAAAAACGTAAGAAAAAAATGAATACACCATACTCACGATTTTTAGTAGTCTCTGTTTGTCTTTCTGACTGTTCACACCTCATGTTACCAGGTCTCTCTTCTTTAATAAGAAGAACATCTGGCCCGTTATCCACTACAGACTGATAAAAGGCACAGTGTTGTTATGGATCCAGAGAGTAAATGTTTATGGGTGGGGGGTGGAGAAGGACTGAACTGTTGCAATTAGTGGTCATCTAACATGTGTTGTTCAATGGCATATGCCAGTATCTCCAGATGGCACATACACCAAAGATATTTCAAAATTTTGTCGGAATCTATCTATACAAAAACAACTGAATAATAGCTAGTGACATACAGCACCAGAAGTTGCGGAAAGGAAATGCACACTTAGTATACTAGTTATATACCAAATCACCTAAAACTTTAGGATATGTATTATCTGGGACCTAAGGGTTTTCAATTTCAACGTTGTTGTCTATTATTATTATTATTATTATATCGTAGGCATGCTAATAAAACAAAAAAAAACTAACTTAAGCACTAGCGAGACTGTTTTGAGTGCTGTAATATATTGAGCAAAGAAAAGGGATTCAGTACTGTCAAAATGACAGATAACAGTGGGTTACCGAATGAAGTGTACAAAACACGAGGACAAAAATTATGAATGCAAACTTTTAAAGATTAAGGCAAAGAGATAAACCCAATTCACTGTATATTCAGACCTGGTCTAGTCTTTCGGGTTGAAGATGCGAGACTTTACCGGAGTGAGCTTCATCTTCATCCCTGCCCTCATTACACAGCGAAGCAATTTTCACACTAATTCGCCCTGGAAACAAGCACATACGTTCTCCATTAATAATCAGTAAGTTAGTAACTTATAACGGAATTAGTCCGACATAACTAGTCTAATTGAGTGACCATGATCACCTCTTTACCTGATGCTTTTTCGTACTGAACACCTGTTTTTGTCTTTGTAAAGGCAGTTGATTCGTTTCTCAGTTTGTGCGCTCTTCTATAAAACGAATCCCGAATTTCTAGCACTTTCAGTTTCTTTTTAAGAAGGTTATTCTCCTTTTGCGCTTGAGATATTTCAAGCTGTAATTCGGTATAGCTTTCCTCAACAAGTTTGCAGATTTCTGCAACAGCGGCGTTTGCGAGTACTTCCATAACTGAAGCGATTTGGGTCTGAAACGTTATAATATTTGCCATTGCGTTGTAATCAATTTAAATTAAGCTCGTTTAATAATACGGAATCAGGCAATACAATAACACCTTCCAAATAAGTATGCATACGAGCCTATAGCGCTCTCCTAAAGCGAAGCTTGCCAGTGAGTCGACAACATCCGCTTTTGCTTTTTAAAATAAAAGCTCTCATACTACTAAACAATTTTCCCATTAGTTATATTTACTTTAGCACAGTATCACAAATGAGTGAACATAGCTGTTCATTTGGAGTTTTGCTGATGTTAAAAACTGGTACAGACTGAGAAGTTAATAAGGAATGTATACAGTGAGTAATTAATTTTGGGAGGTTGGTGTTTATTTAATTGCACTTTATATAGCCTAAGTAGATTTCAGTTATAATACACAATTTGAAAGTCTCTCTCTCTTTATAAGTAATTAATCAATAAAAAATAATTATGGTTAGTTAATGAATAATTATGTAAACAAAATGACTTATGAATTATTAAGTGTCTTTATCCATGGTCAGTTTTATGTTCTGGAAATGTATGTGATTTCTATTCACTTGGAATGTCTTGCCTTAAAATAATTATAGAAACCAATCATAACATCCATAGATTTTAAATGCAATTTATTACATTTATGGTTGTTGGACTTTTTTCATGTATCTTTATCACTATATATTTATTATTGCAAAACATTTTATTATTATTATTATTATTACTAACCAATTACACATCTGACATCAAACCTTGACTTGATCTGAGTTATGAAGTTAACCCTTAACAAATCAACAATGACAAAGAAGATATTCATTATTTGTGAAACTTTCATTAGTTAAATAAATCTTGAATAAATTGTAAATGTATGCATTTATTTTCACCTAATTAAAAAACAACAACCACAACAACACAGAATTCTGGGTACCATATAAACAGCTTCGAAGTTCACGGCTATAAGGCCAATAATGAGTAACCTTTATATTTACATTACAAAGAGAAACACAAACATCTATATTGTTCTATATTATTTAATACTTTTATTACAGTTTTTCCATGTGTTCATGCCACAACATATGCATAAATTTGCCTTTACATTTATAAAGTGCATAGAATGTGAATAAATAATACCTGCTATTCCAATGTTGTACCTTTGTCCCTAAACTGGCTAATGTCAAGACCAATGATTTCCAAAAGTTTATTAATTGTAAACATAAAAGGAATGTTCATATTATTATTAATAAATATAAATAAATAATAAAATACAATACACTTTCATTATACACTATAAGAAGAATTAAATTATCACATTTAGGAACATTTTATAGAGAACCTGTTTGTCTAGCAATACAGGCATAATAAAATAAATACTTTATAAAAGAAGCATTAACAACGAAAAAGAGGCAGTACAGAATTGCATAATGAATATTTAAAATCTATGGTTTCTATTGGTGTTCAGTCCTGTTTTTGTCAACTCTCTCTGAACTCTCTAGAAGAGGCTGTTTCGAGTTGTGTACTGTACATTGTACGACCGTCGTCTGTGCCAACGTCTTCTAATCGCTGCACAGCACCCACACAGCAAACACTGAACACAGAAACACACAAAGTGAGAGTTAACATCATGGAAGGGAATGTTATACACTTTAAATCAGCTGTACATACCAAATTTAAAAGATCTATGTCTGTTTTTACTATAAGAATAACAAGTTTCTGTTTTCATTAATTGCTTCACTACCAAAGCACATAGTTGACATTCACTCATCATAATACTTACGCAAAGGAGAATCCAACAAGGTACGAGCCCAATGACAATAGCACAGGGGACAATGATAGCCACAACCCATGCTGCGTTTGTGCTGTTGTTTGACATTGTAGTGTTTACGGTGGTTGGAACTGGTGTGGTAAAAACCGTAAAAAGGGTATTGACCAAGAAACCGGCAGCCGTGTTGCTGTCACGTTGTGAGAAAACATACGTAACATTGGCCTGAATCACACCAAGCTGTTCACTGAGGAGAGATTAAAACGTACTATTAGAAACATAATTCATTCAGACATTTCCTTTCAAGACAAAGTAAAAATTAGTAGATCAGAACTCACCTGAAATCGGCTGGAATGAGCACATTAACTGAGGGGTCCTTTAGGATCTGGATCACCTGTAGAGTACATCGAGTAAAATAGAATAGGTTAATGAATAAAATAGGGCAATTTCAGCACAACAAGATCCAAGCCTCTCCTACTCACCAAGGCATTTATCTTCTTTTGGATTTCTTGATAGGCTTCATTCCTGCTTAACTGTGTCAGTAATACTTGGTTGATTTCAAATGCAAAGATGAGTGCGTAGGCAGTGTCGTTAATTGCTTAAAAATAAATGACAAAAATAATTAGTTGTGTGCATTATTAACACTTATTATTATTATTCAATGGAAGTCATAAATAAGGACTACATGATTACAGCAGATACACCATTTGCATACAATGTTATATTCACAACAAAAAATGAGCAACTCACCTAAGTAGTTGACATTCTCCAAGGTCACAGGATCACTCACGCTTACTGTTCTGGTGGCTAGTTTAGTTGTGAGATTTGTAGTCAGCATTGTTTTAACCACATTTAGAACACTACTCTCACTTGGTCTTGGACCCAGTGTGATAAACTCGAGACGAATCTTAATATTTGCCTTCCTACTCCTGCATTAAAAAAGATGATAAATAATTAGAATGAAACCACGGAAAAAAGAACACAACTAGCTTTTAAAAAACAATCACTTATTGGTCTTACAAGATTGGTGGTGAAGTTGTACTTGTTGTTAGTGCGTTCTCTGAAAAAGAGAGTAGTAAATAATGAAGTAGAATCAATCTTATTTTTACACAGTTACAGCATTAAAACATATAAAAGTGCAGAGGGTGTGGATATGGCAATACCAGCACTTTGAAGAGCCTGAACAAAGATACTCGGTTGCATGAAGTCATTTGGTGAGAAAACATATTCCACTTTGGCCTGAATCACAGTGGAATTACCCCTGTGGGGAGATTGAAATGTACAATGAGAAACTAAAATCAATAACTAACATTTATTTTTAGTCATATAGCCATACTCAAACTTCCCAACTAACACCAACGCAGAGTCGTGAGGACATATTTGCTCAAATCAAATTAATAAGTGAGTCAAAACTTACGTGAAATCAGCTGCTTGGAACGTAATGAAAGGAGCTGTTGAGTTACTGAGGAGGATCTTGCCCAGCTAAAAAAAAGGGTTGAATTGGTTTATAAATATGTTGAGGTTAATGTGGTAAATGAAACAAAGAGAGAGAGAAGAAGAAGAAAAGGTGTTTGTAAAAGATTACTTTACTGAAATGAGTCTCCAACTCACCAATGTGTTTATAGAGTCTTGTATCAACAGGTGGGTACCATTCCTGAGTTCAAGCTTCTCGGTCATAGTTATATTGCTGATTTGAAATCCAAAATTGAGAGCATAGGCTGTCTCGTTGATTTCTTAAAAAAATATATAATAAAATTAATTAGTTGTGTGGTTAGATGGAGGTGGTGAAATTTCACTAATGCATTCCTTAATATTATTTATTTGTTAATTTAATTCATAGGCTATAAAGGCTACGGATCTACAAGCTCAGAATTTAAATAATATATTCAGAACAAAAAAAAGAAGCCAAACAAGGAAAGATAAACTTACTTGTATATGTGACATTGACTAAGTTCACAGAATCACTCAAGTCTTGTGTTGTGGTGTCTTGTTTAGTTGTGAGACGTGATTTCAGCAGAGTGTTGGCCACTTCAACAACCTTATCTGGATTTGGCAGGGGGCCCGATGTGATGAACACGAGGCGAATGAATATAAGTGCTTTGCCACGCCTACAAGGATAATAAATAATAAGCATTAAGGTAGAAAATGACAATAAAAATAAAGCAAAAAAGTGAAGAATGAAATCACTGTTCTTACACTATGAGTGGAGTAGTTGTCAGAGTACTGACTGTTGTAAAGACTGTGAAAAAAAGTAATGATTAATGGAGGAAGCTTGCAGTTAGAACATTTGCGATCTATTGTCAGTTTTGACAAACCTGTCGATGATTTAAGCTCTTTTAGGAAGCTGACAGGTTGTATGATATCTTTATCCTGGAAAATGTAATCCACCCTCCCATCAATATGGTTTGATGTACTTCTGCAGGAAAAACCGAAGATATCTGTAAGGGACTTTAATACACATGAGGACCCATGAAATAAAGATGTAAGTGAGTTTTCATCTTACGTGAAGTTTGATGACGCTGGTTGTAAAGTTTGGCTCTGAGCGTCATTCAGAAGAG
>JAUCMS010000001.1:18134482-18166301 GCA_032357445.1 Enteromius radiatus
AAGTGTTGATCTAATAATTCATGAACTACAACACAGACTAAAAAACAACTACAATTAATTCATTAATGAAACTCCCTCTCCACCTCCTCTGGAAGATAGGGCTTTTATTTCTTTATTTCTTTTTGTTAATACTATTTAGATGTTACATATTCTGGTTGATAATTTATTTCATTGCTTGACTGTGATTATGTGATTACAAAAAAAAAAAAAAATTTTTTGATTACAAAAAAAAAAAAGAGAGAATTGAATGTTTAAAAATGTGTTCTCAACAAATGATTCCAATTATTTAATTACATTGTAATAGGCTATTATTGTATGTAATTGTTTCATGACACTTTTTTGAGGACATTCAGTTTTTATTCTCAAACATATTTGACACATTAGCTTAACATTCAATGCTTTAATTTCTTTTAGTCTCATGTATAAAACGTTTTGCATATTTTGGCATGATCACATTCGAAAAATAAGAATAAAAATAAGTGTGTTATTGCTTCCATGTTACAAAACATGCATTATAAAGATCATTTTGAGAGTAAAGAATTACAGTGATAGTATGAAGAATTTTATAGTGAAGTTCTTTCATGTGGTTCGGAATCAGAAACTTGTCAATACTGTCCCATAGAAAGAAAAGGGTCACTTATATAGTTTTTTTTTTTACTCATAAAATGCCTTAGGATGACAACTAAACTCCTTAATAAGGGGTTTCTAATCCAGATATTGTTACATTTAATATTATAAATCTCATAGAAATTTCACATTGCAAAGATTTGCCCTAACCAAATGTAACCATTTAGGTGAAATAAAATTAATAACCCATTTAGGTGAGGTATCCACTTCATATAGTAATAGAAGTTACCATCCTTTTTTTTAACAAATCTAAAACAAATGTACACCTTTGTCAAACCAGTTTTTATTAAGGACAGTCTGATTATTCCATAGAATACATCTATGAGGGAAACAAAATTGTGACAGAAGGCAAGCTTACAAGCGTCCCGAGCTTGCTTATAAATATTAGCGAATTTAAATGGGAGTTTAATGCAACTAATATAACAAAAAATGTATACCTCCACATTTTTCGAAGATCAATCAGGGTCAGCATTCAGGCAACCAATTTTGAAAACTTGACTGAGATTACCAAACCCCAAAGCATTCACACCTCCCTCCAAATTATTTCTAGTGTCTTCCTTTTACCATATTCAGTTTTATCTTTCCACAAAATTGTGAATAATATAGAGTCAATGAGCATGTTTTTTGGTCAACATAAAGACTTCCTGCTAAAAAAAACACAGTAGAAGCCCAATAGATGCCATATCAGAAATTATAATGATTTCCATTATGAGCCATTAACTTTTTCCAGTAAACCCATTACAAAAATCCTTTTGTAGTGTGTTTTGGGCATTTTTCCAATAGGATTTAACATCCCACCAGATTCCATTAAAAGCAATACAATTCCCATTTTAACCATTAAATCCATTACATTTTCTATTATGTTTGGTTCAAGACTTCTTGAAAGTAGACATTTACATCGTAGCGCCATCTGTCGTTTATATAAAGAACCTCACCAGGAATTATCGCTAGTGAATGTAGTCGGCAAAATGATGCCGTTGAACTCCTAAAATTAATATTTATAAATAAATAACAGTGCAGTAATGTAGGATACAGACCTTGCCTGGTCTAAAAAGATTACAGTGGCATTGGCGGGATCCTTAGTACAAAGAAATAATACCAGATAAACATGAAATTGGTTTAATTTAATTAGTAAGTGCCACGCGTACGGTTTATATTTTATAGTCACTGATTAGAATTGGCGGTGACAAAATGTAAATTAGGCCCCAGCGAGATTTGAACTCGCGACCCCTGGTTTACAAGACCAGTGCTCTAACCCCTGAGCTATGGAGCCTGCCGAAAATATCTCACATAATAGTCTAGGAATATATACTGTACAATATGAACTATTACATTGTAAAACAATCTTTTGAAAACAAGTTAAATTCAGACATAAAACCTTTTTTTAGGAACGTACAATAATGGCACGTTAGGAACATTTTAGATTTGTAAGCACTAATCGATGTTGCTTGGCCATTTTCTCAAATGCAAGAAAAATACCAAGTTGATGACCGACAAATAACCGTAGATGTCGCTATAACAAAACATGGGTCAGAAGCCCGGATAGCTCAGTCGGTAGAGCATCAGACTTTTAATCTGAGGGTCCAGGGTTCAAGTCCCTGTTCGGGCGAGCGGTCTTTTTGCAAACATGTGAGTGTGTAGCTCAAAGCCTTTAATGTGAAGAGATATCTAATGAATTAAAAAGCCAGGACACGCTGTAGGAAAGCAAATTTTAACTTTGTATATCATTAGTGATTCTCAAACTTAATTTGTTAACTAGCTAGATATTTATAATACAGACAAAAGAGAATGGTTGGCCAGGGAGATTTATTAAAATGCTGATAAAATTAGCTGCTGTCGACGGAAACACAGTAACTTGATTAAACAGCTGCTCGTCATTGCTGTCATACGTCACTACGTACAGTAGGTGGCAGAAATAGGTCGCACTGCAATCAAAGTTCAATAATGCTCCCCAAGAAGAAGATATAGAGCGCTGCTGGAAGATTCTGGAAGTCTCTTGTTAGGCACACGGAGTCATAAGACGAGAAGGGATTTCACTATACTATTCACGGTACTTGACGATTTATTAAAGTAAAATGCTATGGCATTGATCACGTGATTGTTGTCTTCGTTTTGTTTCGGTTTGCCTTGTTTTTATGTGAAATTCTGGCTTTTGGTAACAGACACCGTATAGCTTGACATTTAATTTCGCGTGATTTCGAAATACATTAGCACAAAATGTGTTTAGCTAAGAACTAAAATCTGTTGTTTTGAAACGGTTGGTCAGATTATCGATAAATCTGTGTGAACGTTATTGTGAGTTTAATGTAATTTTAACTGATTTCTAACCTGTGCTTTTGTATCATGAGACTGAAGAGTAATTCTAACACGGTTAATAATAATGAAATGATTATCCAACTGTAAAGTGTGGTTTTTCAGTGTGTGTTTAAATGTTTATTTTGACTAGATTAACCTGTTGGAGGCAACTATGGTGAAAGAGACTGGTTTTTATGATATGCTGGGTGTGAAGCCTAGCGCTAGCCCTGAAGAGCTGAAAAAGGCTTATCGTAAACTTGCATTGAAATATCATCCAGATAAAAATCCTACAGAGGGGGAAAGGGTAAGACTCACATTTTTATTCATTTTCTATGTCTAGTATTAGGTATACATTTCTAAAGAAATCCTTTGTATTTGAGTGATTTATAGCTCATGTGGGTGGTCTCAAATGTGGACCTTGTGTTTAGATTTTATGTCTCCTTCACTATTCTGTATTTCCAGTTCAAACAGATCTCCCAAGCGTACGAGGTGTTGTCAGATGCCAAAAAGAGAGAAGTGTATGACAGAGGGGGCGAGAAGGCGATTAAGGAGGGAGGAAATGGAGGGCCAAGTTTTGGCTCCCCCATGGACATTTTTGACATGTTCTTTGGAGGCGGGGGGCGCATGCACAGGGAGAGGAGAGGTAAGTACATTTCTTAGCTGCAGAAGGCACAATTTGTGAACAACCTGATCATCCATGTTGTTCATGGAATATTTGTGAATGTTTCAAATAACTTTTATTTTTCAAAGTAATCAGACCTTTTTCAGTTTACGTGTTTAATAACTTAAAATAGAATAGTTTGGTAAACATAAAAGTTATTCCTAGATATTCTCATTTGCAACATTTGTTTACACTTTGTTTTTTGAGGAGATCAAATGTTCTAATAGGCTAACACGCATGCTTTCCACTTTTAATAATTCATAAATTATTACAAATGTTACAGTTAAATTTTGTGGTTGCTCTACACAGGAAAGAATGTGGTGCATCAGTTGACCGTGTCTTTGGAGGAGCTTTATAATGGAGCCACAAGGAAACTTGCTGTCCAGAAGAATGTAATCTGTGATAAGTGTGAAGGTAATAACTGACTGAAATTTATATATTTGTATAAGGGGTCATTTTCTGAACTTTATTATATTACAATGTTTTTAAGAAGAAGTTGTTTTATTTATATAGTGCCTTTACATTACTAAAGGTCTCTATACATGGTACACATACAAACACAAAAGGCCAATAAAGCCACATCATCCAAAATGCAAATTAAAACCATACATTTTTAGGTGAGTCTGTTAGATGAGCTTAACAATCCCAATGAAAAATGTGGGGTTGGATTTTTTTTTTCCTGAAAGAAGTCTCTTATACCTAGTCTTCATTTATTTGGCTTAAATAACCGTAATATTGTGAAATATTATTACACTTTAAAATAACTCAATTTCAATATATTTTTCAAGATAAATGTGTCTTATTCCTGTAATAGCAAAGCTAAATTTTTAGCTGCTGTTACTTCACTTTTCAATATCACTGTTGTGCCACTTAATATTTTTATTATATATATATATATATATATATATAACTTTTGTTAAATTTAATGTATCCTTGCTGAATAAAAGTATAAATTTTTCTCTAAAAAGTATCACACATTTTTAAATGGTAATGCATTTATAAGCATTTTATTAATAATATACTGTTTAGATTTTTCTGGTAATAGTTTAAAAGTCTGATATTGTTTTTGTTTGTTTTTTTTAACTACAGGTCGTGGGGGCCGTAAAGGAGTGATAGAAGTGTGTCCTTTGTGTCATGGGGTGGGTGTCCAGGTCAGACTACATCACTTAGCACCTGGCATGGTGCAGCAGATATCAACAGTCTGTGCTGGCTGTCAGGGGCAAGGTCAGCGACTGGGTCACCGCGACCGCTGCAAAACGTGTGCTGGACGCAAGATACTACGGCAGAAGAAGATTCTTGAGGTGCACATTGATAAAGGTTAGAAAGTGAGAGGAAAAGCATGGTTCAGTCCAAAACCACTGTATTCTGCAGCTTGTTACTTTTGTTTATGCTTGATTATGTGTTATTGCAGGTATGAAGGATGGACAGAAAATAGTGTTCCATGGGGAGGGTGACCAGGAGCCTGGCCTTGAACCTGGAGACATCATCATTGTCTTGGATCAGAAAGCACATCTGGTTTTCACCAGGTAAAACCACTCTGTAGACATTTGTAAGACGTTGAGCTAAATTAACATGACTAGATATTAATATCTAAGTCTCTGTTAAGTAATGCTGGTAACACAAGTTTGTGATGATTACCCTGTCCTGCATCATATTTGCTCAATCAAATTCAGTGCTTGCTGTTGCTAATTTTGGGGAGTTGATTAAAAAAAAATAGTGCATTGATTGCACATCATATTTTCTCACAAAACTTAACCCTCATGTTGTTTCAAACCCATAACAGCTTAGTTCGGAACACAATTTAAGATATTTTAGATGAAAACTGGGAGGCTTGTGACTGTCCCATTAACTGCCAAGTAATGAACACTGTCAAGGTCCAGAAAAGTATGAAAGACATGGTCAGAATATTCCATCTGCCATCAGTCTGAATTTTATGAAGCTAAGAGAACACTTTTTATACGCAAAGAATACAAAAAAAATGGCTTTGTTCAGCAATTTGTCGCCTCTGCTTCACCATAACACCTTTTTGGAGAGTATCTACTGGACGCAAGCTGTGTATGCTCTTCTGTGTCAGCTGCGACACATGGATATGTTTTTTATGTGTAGTACACTTTGATTTGAAAGAAAACAACCTATCGTGTGGCGTGGCTGACACAGAAGAGAGTATGCAGTTTGCTTTTTGTTTTATTGCCATACAAGAATGATTCTCATTGCTTCATAACGTTAAGGCTGAACCACTGATGGCAGATGGAGTATTTCCACATTATATTTATACTTTTCTGAGCCTTGACAGTGTCATTGGACAGTCACAAGCTTCCCGGTTTTCATCAAAAGTAATCGTTCTTCCTCAGAACACAAAGCTTTTACGAGGTTGGAACAACATGGAGGTTTAAAGTGATTAATGAGAAAATTTTCATTTTGGGGTGGAGAAGCCCTTTAAGTGTCAACCACCAGTATAACTGCCACAAAGACATACTTCCTATCTTTCTTTGAGCCAGATTATATAACTATTTTATCAATTCTCAGCTGCTTTTCACATGTATAATTAATTCTGAAGATACTCATTTATGCATAATTCTGATTTCAAAGTTGAATCATGGCCAGTGACAGAAAGTTCACATCTGTAGATGTTTTACTACATCTAAGGAGTGACAGAAAAATGTTTTAAAATGGTGGGAAAAACAACTATTTCTTTAAAAAACTGTGTTTATGTAAAGCTCTATATTATGTACAGCTCTGTAATTATCATATGTGCACAATATAAAAAAAAAAAAACATAAGTCATGTATTAGGCTTGGCTTTCCAATATGCAGGGCTATGTTATGTCAAAGGTATGACATTGACGATAATGTCCTGGAGATGGCAGCACAGAGTCATTATTTCAAGATTAGTGTCACACTTCCTGTTTTCTGTATATGGGGCAGCCTGTTACAGTACTTAGTCATTTAGACAAGGCAATTAGGGAACAGAATATATAGATAGTATTATGTAAGAAATGTAATGATTAACATATCGCTTCTTCTCTCAGACAAGGAGAGGATCTCACCATGAACATGGAGCTACAGTTGGTAGAGTCATTATGTGGTTTTCAAAAACCTGTTAATACACTGGACAACAGAACTCTACTCATCACATCCCATCCAGGTGAACCATCCTACATACAAATTCAAGCGCTGCATGCAAGTTTCTATAACATCACTACCATGTTGGATCAGTGCTAGTGGATAAGCAAGTCTTTGTATACAGCCTGATGGAAGTTTCTGTCTTGAACCTGAATGCATATCCACTTTTATTGATGATCTTTCTGAGGGAGAATGGCAGGAGTGATATTATGTAACCTTGGCAGATGGCACACCTTATGGTCATTGTTGCTATTGCCTTCCTACTCCTTAATTGACCTTGTATGTCTCCTTGTATATCATCAGACGTCCAGTCTTGTGTGGAATATCAATATTCTTGTAGACCGTTATGTTGGTCTATCTGGATTTTTTTTGTAACTGTTCTGATATCTTTCTCAATTTACTTCTAATCCATTTAGAGAGTAAAAACTATAAATTATAAGCTTGGCTAGTTGTTAAATGTTTTTTAATAATAGCAGAGCTGACATTACTCTCATGTAAATTGTAGATATGTAAAGCAAATGTATTGTCTTTGTTGCGTTAATAGGGGAGTTGATCAGACCTGGAGATAAGAAATGTGTTCTGAACGAGGGAATGCCTATGCACCGTCGGCCGTTTGAGAAAGGCAAACTCATCATCCTTTTCAGCGTGAGTACTAATTTTTGAATAGACCTTATGCGGACATGTCACTGACCCATGAACATGCTTATTATCAAACTATTTTGAAACTGTAACAGGAGGTGCTAGTCATAGCCAACTCCGCTTTTATCAAAATGTGGACCTTTCTGGATTCTTATTGGTTATGGAAATTAATGAGCGCGTGTGTGTGTGTGTGTGTGTGTGTGTGTAAGAATTAAAATAATGATTATGTTTTTGATTATGAAAGACATTTATTGTACTAAAAAACATTAGTGACTGCAGAGGGGACTTTACCTAAAACTAAAACCATAAAAAACATTATTTTCTATAGGTTGAAGAACTAAAATAATGAAAGCTAATAAACAAAAATGAAAACTTTTTGAAGACATTTTTGTACATTTCAGAGCACATACATAAATACCTGAGCAACATTTTCTTTTTTTTCTTCTTGCTCTTCTCACTTACAATAATACTAATAAACTAATTATGCTAATTCTCTTCTTAAGGTTGTCTTCCCTGAAGAGAACTTCCTTCCGTTAAATAAACTCAAGGAGTTAGAAAGGTACTTACCTGAAAAACGGTCAAATATTGAGCCTGACAGCATGGATGATGACCTCTATATATACGCTGACCTTGAAGACTGTGATCTGACCCACGAACGCCACCGTTACCACTATATAGAGGAGGAAGACTTTTACCCATCTGGAGGTGTGCAGTGCCAAACCTCATAGAGATTCCTGTTCCTTTACCCTCCCTCTCTTCCACAACACATGCCACCTCTGCTGGAACACAAGGAAAATGGACCAAGAGGAAAAAAATTATTTACCTCTCAAATAGTTCTGTGCCTAGAATAAGACCTCTTAGTGCCGACCTCTTGTGTCATTGTTTGGAAGAGACTCCTTGACCAACATTTTGAGCAAATAATTTGCGAAATAAAAAGTACAATGGGTTTTGAGACTGGTGCCATAGAGGGTCAGCTGAGTCTATGGGAATTTGTGTAGCAGTTACAGTGGCAACAGAAGGGATATTCAGGTCAAATTGTGCCATAATCCCAGAAAATTTCAATTTCATGTTTTGTTTATCGTCTATTAATTGTGGGTTACGTGTAAGATGATCTTGATGTTGTTGGAAGTATGGTATGTGCCAGTTTATTGCAAATGTTTTTTCTAGAACATTTCAAACTAATGGGACGTTAATAATGATTATCATGTTGAAAATCTTATGTTCAACATGATGGCAGACTGTGATCCATCTCTTAAGAGCCTTACTTTGTAGAATGTGATATTAGTTAGCTTCTTAATTGGCTGGTATTATTTAGAGTCTAGTACCTTTTTATGTTACTAAGAAATACTAGCAAATGATTTTATCAAAACTAAATCACATTGTGTTTGCTATTTAAGGAGCAACTACAATATTAAATCCTTTCTAGAAGGAATTTATTTGATCTAAATAACTAAAAATATCATTAACTGAATGAGCCTGATACATACCTCTGCATAAAATCAGTCTTAAGAACGTCTTGAAAGAAGACTAAAACTTGTTTTGCAAATTAATTAAATGTTAACTCTGCCTAAATTTGGAAAACACTTTTTTTTTTCTTTTGCTTATTGCAAATGCACTTTTATCCCATTTGTTGTTATTTTCATTTTTGGTAGCAGATGGTCTTACATTTGATTATTTTATTATCTGTTTTGACTGAAGATTAATTGAAAAATGTGGGATTTTAATTATGACCAATAACTTTGACATTTGTAGTTCTATTTATAAAATAAAAATGTCACAATGTTATTCATTTAGTCAGTTTTGTATTTCTGGGGGCCTGGGGGATTGAATTTTTGGCTAATTATGCCAAAATAAAAATGCTTTGTACATCTTGTATATCAAGATGTCTCTACAGCTTTATTGGAGATCTACTGCAAATATCAAGCAATCCAACATCGAACCAGTTAATGATGCATATTAATGACAAATCATCATGAAAAGATTGTCATGAATAATTCATGCTTGAATTTTAATTAAACTGCAGCAATATCAGCACATTATTTACCAACACCGCAAGATACTCTGAGACTTGCACTGAAAAGCAGTGTTATACCAATATTCAACAAAAAATTTGAATATCTCAATAAAAAATAATCTGTAATTTTCAGAATATAAACCATACTGATTACTTCATACAGTATTGCAATAACTGCATAATATGTTCACCTGCATGCAGTACAAGTAGATGTGCTTGGTCGAGTGTTAAAACACACTGAACCGTTATAATCAACACAATATTGTACCATATGAATTCTAAACATATCAGAATTCTAAATGTACACAAGTACAAATATGTGAAAATGTCCTCAATGAGTCCAAGACTAGTGCGAGGTCACATTATGAGCAGGTACGCACAAATTATTTCGTCTTTGGCCAAAATGATCAAAGAAATTACATACATTCACTCGTGAGATGTCAAAAGAATAGTCTGGAAAGAAAACCAGTAGGTTTAGCACATTAATGTCGATCGGGCTTAATCTTGCATGCAGATATTATCACAGACAATACTACAAAGCCCTCAGTAATAGCAAAAGACCAATACATCCATGCGGTTTTTCTTGTTCTCCACTAGAGGCTTCAGAGGAACGCTAGTATTACGAAATTGGATGTCGTTAGTTTCAGATGTCGAAGTGGTCCTTCATCTTAGTGCATGATGTTAAGGTTCAACAGAAAATTATGTTTTTGAGCACTTTAAATGGAAGACCAATGTCATATTATGCGTATAAAAGCAGAGATAGTTGTATGTGTGCTGGAATACCACAAATCAGGAACATAAAACGAAAGTCCGTATTTTGAAAGACGAGACTCAAGGCTTCCAGAGTTTGAGTAGGCCATCCTCGCTGTATGTGGCAATAAGATTCTGATGTGGGTGGTGAGTTATGCCAATCACATCTTTCTCATGTACCTGTGGAGGATGTATACAGATTAGCACTCATTTATAATAAAGCAAAGCTGATTTCTATATCCATTTCAGTTCTGACATATCTCCAACTAGTCCTAAACAGAGTTACAGCCAATGTTTTGAACATTAATAGCAATTGTTCTGGAATACAGAGAAGACAAGTTTAGCTGGGAACCGATCACACTTCACCCAACTAAAACAGATCTCGTGGATATGCAGCATGTGCTGTGAGGGCGGACGGTACCGTGAGGGTTCTCTCTAGCTTGCCAGTGATTGTGCTGAAGCAGTACAGCACATAGTCTTCTCCCACACAATAAATCCACTCTCCACGTGGAGACAACGTGCAGCAAACAAAGTCTGCCCCCTCTCTCACGCCTGAACAGAAACTCCTCATCACCTGGGAAGGAAAAGAAGGGGGCAAGAGAGTGAGAGTGAGCGAAAGTTTAACACAAATGGATAAGACACGCTTCTGAGAGTACCAAAAAGCATTAGAGTGCGAGTCATCAAGTACGTCAAGAAAAGAGTGGGTGAGACAGGGTACGGCTTATACGCCATCAGACGTAGCTATTTTTAGCAAACCCCACAACCTGCATTGGAAGTTTGCTGCTTTTTTTTTTTTTTTTTTGTTAATTTGTGCCATTTATGCCAAATATGGAAACCAGTTACTGGTAGCGTTCACTCTAAAGTGTGCATTTTTGAATAATCATGCAGAGTATCTTGCTGATTTATTTTTGTTCTCACCTGGCCATGAATGTTTGTGACAACCACCGTGTTGGTCCTATTGCACACTACAAAGTGCTCGGGAGTCTTTGGAACAAGCACAATGTTGTTAACGGTGATGTCTGTGCCCTCAGGAATGTCAGGAGTTTTTATTGTGTGGGTGCAATCCATTGTCTTCATGCTCCAGACCTGAAAAAAGATGGTTAAGCAGGGAAAACCCACAAAAATAAACATGCACTGGTTATTATGTGTAGTTCACCACAGTGTGAACCACTTACCTTTACTGTGCCATCTGCCGACGCACTGATGATATGCTGGCCATCGTGTGAGAAGGTGGCATCATTTATGTGAGCCGTATGGCCTCTAAACTCCTTCAGCATTTTTCCTGATTTCAAACCATGGAGCCTGATCAAAGAAATCCAAGAGTTAGAAATTTAACCACAATTCACAAATTCAATGAAAAAATGTCATGAATCAGTTGTTATCCTCAAAGAGACATTATCAAAGCTCAAAGACAATATAAAAACCACACATGAATATAATAACAAAAGAAGAAAAAAAACTTTCTCTGCAACTTTCAACGTGATTCTACCATCTTTACTGAAAAATACTCCTCTCTCATGCACATGAAATTCCACCCACATGCACCATGAGAGTCTAGCACTGCCGCCCAGTCGCAGAACTGCTGCAGTCAGGACTGAGAGAGGCAGAGAAAGAGAGAGACTTTCGCTCTGGGCATGTGATGGAATATTCCTGATCACTCTTAACACCTAGACCTTGTTTCACTTCAGTATTATCCAACTGATCTCTCTCTCACCAAAAAGTAAACAAAAATACCGCATGTTCATTGAAATATGTCTGAATATACTGTTTTGTACACCTACCAATTCCCTTAAATGTACTACTTTCCTAATACAATCACTGATCCAAAGTTGATTAATGACATAAACAAACAAGAAAGGTAACCTTCTATACATAATTTTTAAAGCCAGGCTGGCATTCACGTGTCACACACACTACTGAGAGCATAAATCCAATCCATTGCAAAATGGGAGGGGCTAGTATTTATCAATAAGTGGCCAATGGCAGAGCAGCTTGCCATTTCACCCCACCCTTCCCACCCCTCCCGTTCTCTATCCAGCTAAGGAGCTGGAATGACAAAACGTCTGCCTTAGTCCGCTGCTATTAAGGTAGCTGAGCAAGGAACAGAAACACATTATCTGTGCGTACTGCTTCTCTCACGCACGTGACCAATCATGCTTCTTTCCACCCACATGCACCATGAGAGCCTAGAACCGACACCCAGCTGTAGAAGTACTGCAGTCTGGTCTGCGAGAGAGAGAGAGAGAGAGGTGCTGAGTCTAGGCATGTGACGGAATATTCCTAATGATGTTTAACACCCAGACCACGACTTCTTATTTCCTCCTCCTCCCCCGCCGTTTCTGTCTACAAAGTATCCATGGCAAAACATTTCACTAAGGTAGCCTACTGTTTCTGCTAGCTCTTGGTTATTGGTTATTGCATAGCAACTGATCATCTTACTTCTTCTGCATACAATATACGCTATTATTGTGAGATCCATTCCTTCTGTATTTTTTTTCCATCCCCTTAGCAAGAAAAGCACAGCAATTGATTTATAGAGTACCAAAAAAATCTGAGTTTATGCACCTTCATTACCTAATAATGCACCTGCAGAATGAACATTTATGGCCAGATTCACAAAATATCCCTAACAATAAAACTTCTTTGCTGTAATTTTCTCACTTAAAAAGAAAATCTCAAGAACGTCTTAGGAATGTGCTTATCTTTGTTCTTAATGGGATATTTCAACCAAAATTAAAGTTCTGTCATCATTTACTTAATCTTAAATTGTTGTAAACCTGTATTGTGATTTATTTTACATTTATTGAACATAAATGGAAATATTTTTAAATTGTTGGTAACAACAATTGACAATTGACAGTAGCCACTGACTTATACACTATGGAAAAATAGTTTGGAACGCGTTTGAAACAACCTGAGGGTGAGTAAATGATGACAGAATTTTCATTTTTGGGGTTACTGTCCCTTTAACATTTGTGTTGTGCTGAAATCCTAATCTGTGTTCCAATCAAAAACCTTTTTAAAATGTCTGTAAATCTCACATGCTGTAGTATAAACAAATCCTGAATTTAGGAAACAAAAGAATTGCAAAAACAAAAAAAACAAACATATATAAATATATATGATAAATATTAATACTAGGAATTTGCAATATTACTCTAAAGTTACACCAAGGATCAATAAAGACAACAATGAACGGTCATAATTATTTTTTGCTTGATTTTCGACTTTTGTGCCCTTGGAATGCCAGTCAAATGAGAGCCACTAAAATCATGAAAGAAATTATTTAAATAACATATCTAGAGTGTCCGAAACCACCTTCAGCACAAAAGCGAACACCAATTATTAAAACATAAGGAAAAAAACTTCAAAATAAGATTAGGAATATATGTTTAACCTGATGATCTGGTCAAATGAGGTACTTAATAGTTGACTGCTGTCTTTATTGAAGCAGACAGAGGTGACCGCTTTGCTGTGAGCTCGTTCTATTCTATTCAGGCACGTCCCGTTCAGAATCCTCCAAACCTGGAATTACAAAATGATACATCTTATCACAGACTGAACTGAGAACTGAACTGATGGTGTGCAATGAGAGCTAATTAGGAACATCATCACTCACTGAAATTAAATAATTAAATAATTAAAATAATTAAAATTATGCACCATGAAATGTTGAACTGAGATGTTATCTAAACATGGATTTTTAAATAATGATGCTAGATCAATTATTCTACTGTTCTACATGTTATATAAAAGACTGCAGTCACAACTGTAATCAGATGATGTATGATTAAAGACTAAATATAAAAGTGCTTGCAGCATTTAATTAACTTCCTTCAGACCTACTCTCCCCTGAGATTGAGGTCTCTTACAATACTTCTTACAAAACTTAAATGTTTTTGAAAAAAGTGCTCACCAAGGCTGATTTTTTTCAACAACAATACTAAAAAAAACAGTAATACTGTGAAATATATTTTTTAGAATGTTAAATGTATTTTAAAATTTAATTTATTCCTGTGATGGCAGAGCTGAATATTCAGCAATCATCATTCTGGTCTTCAGTGTTCTAAAAACATTCTAAATGACTTTAGTGTTACTTTTGATAAATTGAATGCATCCTTGCAAAATAAAAGTAATAATTTCTTTAAAAAATATACTGCATACCTTACTGACACCAAACTGCATGTTGTAGTCATAAAACAAAAATCTTTCTTCAAGTATGACTAAAAACGAGAAAGGTTTGTGAAAGCATTTATGTTTTTCTAAGTGATAATGAGTAAGAATGTCTCCTGCTTCTTGAAATCAAGCATATAGGTTCAACTTCTACTATCTTTCAAATTTATACCCTTTCAGGTATATGACCAATGACATTTCACTCAACAAAGATGATTTTCTTTGCATCAGTTTTTTTTCTTTGCATCATTGTGAAAAATATAAATGATACTGTTTCAAATGGACTTATACTAGAAATTCTGTACAACAGTAGACTCCAAGAGGAAATGCTGATCAGTTATTTGAAGGGCCATACTGTTAAGAAGTGGACTACACAAAGGAGGTAAGTTGAAAAGTTGAACATTTTAGGCAGTAGAGGAGTAACACTGCTGATAAACAATGGTGAGTAAAACAGAAGGAGGTTATTTCTGTGAGCAGTATCAATGGAGTAATGTCAATGATTTGTATCTTGCAGGAATGAGTGACCGATGGAGAACAGACTGACGATGGAGACACAGCGACGGGGAACCACAACCACACACCACACTTTGGATGGAGGATGACACAGCGAGGGATTCCAAGGAGCCTGGGGAGAACACACAGATCGAGGAAAACACAGGGAATGACACAAGGTAGGTATGAAGGTAAGTTTTTACGTTTCAGAGATAGGTCTTGCCAACTATGAGTCCACTTGTCAAGAACGAGCACGGACAAGGAGTGGTGTGTGCTGTCTGGTTATATGTGGTCGTTGAGTGCGTGGTGAATGGATCCAGGTGGTGGTGTCAGGTGATCGTGATTAGAATTCAGGTGACAGTGAGCGCTGTGATTGGATGATGGGAGAGTCTGGCGTGTCTGTGACATTACCCCCTCCTCCAGAGCCTCCTCCTGAGGCTGGGCCCCTCCGACGTCGTGGTGGCCTTCCTCTGCTTTGGGGTGCTGGTCGGTCTGGATGGTTGGAGTGAAATTCTTCTAGCAGGATGGGGTCGAGAAAATCCTCTCTAGGAACCCAGGATCTTTGTTCTGGACAATACCCTTCCCAATCCACAAAATACTCCAATCGACCACCACAACGTCGGGAATTCAGGACTTCACAAACCTGGTAAATGGATGCTTCCTCGATGACCAGAGGAGGAGGGGGTTCCTCTTCATGGCCAGGCTCTGTGGGAACATGAACAGGGTTATGGTACGGTTTCAACAGTGATACATGGCATGTAGGGTGGATTCTGCGTAGGTCCAGACGAAAAGTGACGGAGTTGATCTGCTACGCGATGGTAAAGGGACCAACAAACCTGGGCTTTTTGCAGGGCAGGGGCAGGCGTATGTCTTGAGTGGATAGCCAGACTTTCTGACCTACTTGACAGGGGGAGCTTCAGATCAGCGTTGGTCAGCCATAATTTTCTGCCTGTGCACTGGCTGCTTGAGATGATGGTGAGCCTCATCCCAAACTCTCTCACTTTCCCAGAACCAGTAGTCGGCAGATGGAACATCCAACGGTTCTCCGTTCCAGGAAAATAACGGGAGCTGGAAATCGTGTACGCACTGAAAAGGTGTAAGACCTGTAGATGCATGCCGAAGGGAGTTTTGGGCGTACTCGGCCCAGCCCAGGAACTGGTTCCAGGAATTTTGGTGGCCATGGCAGAAGGTATGGAGGAACCGCCCCACCTCTTGGATCTTGCACTCAGTTTGTCCTTTTGTTTGAAGGTGGTATCCTGAAATGAGGCTTATGGTCACACCTAGGAGCTTTAGGAAGGCCTTCCATACCCCGAGAGATGAATTGGGGTCCTTGGTCAGATATGATATCTTCAGGTAGGCGAAATGAGTGGAACACATGGTTGAAGAGAAGACTTGCAGTCTCGAAGGCACTGGGTAAAACCTTGAGGGGTAGGAGTCGACAGAACTTTGAGAACCAATCGATGATGACCAAGGCACAGGTATTACCATCGGAGGGAGGCAGATCAGTTATAAAGTCCACTCCTAGGTGTGACCGGGGTGGTTAGGCACGGAAAGTGGCATAAGTTTGCCGTATGGCAGATGGACTCTTTGAGATTGCACACTCCCGACACCCTCTCACGTACCTCTGAATGTCCTTATCCATCCCAGGCCAACAAAACCGATCTTGTAGGAGAGAGAGAGTTTTGTTGATCCCAGGATGTTCAATGCCCAGTGAGGTATGGAGTTGATGGATGAGTGTGATCCTTTCTGCAGGGGGTACAAAGTGGAGATTCGGAGGGCAGTCTGGCGGAGATTCAGGGACGGGCTCAGAGATGACTGGAGGGTTAACCCATTGAATGGGACAGAAGAAGAGATTATCAGGGATAATGGGTCCAGGGGTTTCCAGGTTCTCATCTTTTGTATGCAGTCTAGATAGTGCATCAGCTCTTACGTTTTTGGAGCCTGGGCAGTAGGAAATGGTGAATCGAATCGATTGAAGAAAAGTGGCCAACGAGCTTGGCAAGGGTTCAATCTTTTAGCTTCCTGTAAGTATTGCAGGTTTTTGTGACCTGTGAGGATGAACAGAACCCTCCAGCCAGTGCCTCCATTCCTCCAAGGCGAGTTTGATGGCCAACAGTTCACGATTGCCAATGTCGTAACTTCTCTCTGCCGGACTGAACGTTTTGGAGAAGAAAGAGCATGGATGGAGTTTCGATGGATTCTCCTGCTGCTGTGAAATTATGGCTCTGACTCCGGTGGTAAAAAAAAAAAAAAAATCTGAATATCGTTGATGTATATGATGAGGAATTGATGGAGATAGTCCCTGAAGATTTCATGCATGAAGTTTTGGAATATGGAGGGTGTGTTAACAAGGCCATAAGGCATAACGCAATATTCGTAGTGGCCGGTAGGGGTGATAAATGCTGTCTTCCACTCGTATCCCTTTCGAATTCTCACCAAATTGTAGGTGCTTCTTATGTCAAGTTTGGTAAAAACTTTAGCACCTTTTATTCGTTCGATGGCAGCAGGTATGAGTGGAAGGGGGTATTTAAACAGGACTGTTGCTTTGTTGAGAGCACGGTAATCAATGCAAGGCCGGAGCCCACCATCCTTTTTGGCGACGAAATAGAAATTGGAAGCAGCAGGGGAAGTGGAAAGGCAGATGTAACCATTCTGAAGAGCCTCCTTAATGTACTCCTCCATGGCTTTACTCTCAGGGATGGATAATGGATAGATCTTTCCGTGGGTACTGGAGCATCCAGGAGCAGATCGATGGCACAGTCCCATGGGCGGTGTGGTGGCAACTAAGCAGCTCTTTTGGGGCAGAAAATGTCCTGGAAAGGGGAGTAGCATTCTGAAATGTTTATAGACTGTTTTTCTACGGGCTTTCAATGGATGTGGTACACATAGGAAGTGGGACCGGAGGTTGAAGAGGGAGATCTGGGAAACATTCCAGCCAATAGTCCCCAACGAAGAATGTCACCCGACCACCAAGAGAGGATGGGGTTATGCCTTGCCAACCACGGGCGCCCTAGCACTACATCGATGGTTGAGCCCTCCAGAACCAATAGACAGATTTCCTCTTTGTGGCACTGACCGACTTGTAACTGCATGTAACGTATGTGATGCCCGGCTTGACCACAGTATAAACACAGATCCGACGCCATCCTCCATTGGCGTTCACTAGAAGTTAATCATCTCAGATCTATTTGCATGGGCTCTGAGGTGGGTTCTGGAGGGCTTTGATTGACCAGCAGGCTGGGAGAGGACGTACTCTGGGTCGGTGTTGAGTAGGAACATGGGCAGAAAGTTCTAAGTTCTAAACCTTGATGAAAGGTGGTTAGTAATGACTGTTCATTCCATCCGCTAGCCACGGCGAGAGTACGAAATCTCAGAGAATAGTCATGGATGGACATGTTATGTTTACGAAAGTGATAAAGTTCCTCACCCGCTGATGTTTCACAGTTTGTGTGACTGAATACCTCCAGGAAGTGCTGAGTGAAAGCAGCCTACGATTGTACTGCCGGGCCAGCTTGATTCCATAAGGTCTCTGCCCACTGCAACGCCGTTCCTGCTAAACATGAGATCACAAAGCCAATTTTTGCATTGTCTGAAGGATACACAGAAGGATATGTTGCGAAGGCAATGGAGCACTGTAGCAAGAATCCCTTGCACTATCCTGCCGAGCCGGAGTAGGGTGCCAGTAGCACCATGAGACTGATGATGGCAGAATATGAAGAAGCAGCAGTGATAGTTTGGGCAGGTGCACTAGGAGCAGGTGATGGCAGTGGTTGTGGTGCTTGCGGTGGTGTAGCAAGCAGCAAGCGTCGGAGATTATCCACAAGGTCTTGAAATGGGTCTGACGAACTCATGCTGCCTTAGTGGATTCAGTCTGAACTTCTGTTAAGAAGCGGACTACACAATAAAGGTAAGTTGAATAGTTCTTTATTTTAGGCAGCAGAGGAGTAACAGAGATCGCTGCTGATAAACAATGGTGAGTAAAACTGAAGGAGGTTATTTCAATGAGCAGTATCAATGGAGTAATGTCAATGATTTGTATCTTGCAGGAATGAGTGACCGATGGAGGACAGACTGACGATGGAGACACAGCGACGGGGAACCACAACCACACACCACACTTTGGAGATGGAGGAGACACAGCGAGAGATTTCAAGGAGCCTGGGGAGAACACACAGATCAAGGAGAACACAGGAAATGACACAAGGTAGGTATAAAAGTAAGTTTTTTACATTTTAGAAATAGGTCTTACCAACTATGAGTCCACTTGTCAAGAGCAAGCTCGGACAAGGAGTGGTGTGTGCTGTGTGGTTATATGTAGTGTAGCAGGTGGTGGTGTCAGGTGATCGTGATTAGAATTTGGGTTACAGTGAGCGTTGTGATTGGGTGATGGGAGAGCCTGGCGTGTCTGTGAGACATACCTGTATCTTTCCATCCTGAGCTCCAGAGGCGATCATGTCAGAGTCGTGACTTACTGCCAGACACAGAACAGCCTCATCCATCATCATGAAATTATCCTGAGCTTGGTACTTCAGATCCTACGCAAGACACAAACAGACAGGCAGACCATCACACATCACATTTAACCAAACAAAATGACAATACATTGTATTGTAATAAAAAATAAGATTTTCAGACATTGTCTAATTAGCGAAATTGAAATAGTTTTCCTTATGTCTACCAGAAAGAAGAACTAGAACCACAGCATATTATACTCCATTATTCTAAAAAATCATACTGTACACTCCAATTCCCCAGTAGTAGTGAAAGTCCATATCTGAGAATGGGGCAGAATTTATTTTTGGCCCCAACTGCCTCAACTCAACCTAATAGACGTCATAGAGTGTTGGGGTGACCCATATTCTTTACCTCTTGAGAATTTAGTTGAAACCAAGGCTCTCCCACCAGAAAAATTAAGCCACACTAAATGTGAGTATTTATTTTTTGCCCCCACTAAACGGGCCTAAGACAGCATATGTGCGTTGCCTCTTTCGTGCATCAAGGGGATCATGTTCTTGAGCTATGTAGTCAAGAAGATCTGGCTTTGAGCATAAAGAGATGAATATAAACTGAATTACTGCTATAGATGAATTATTTTTAATTACATTTCAAAGCATTTTAGTAAACGCACTGCATATTTGTCAGAGAACCTGGGAAGAACTTGCTGGAAAGACAACCATCTCTGCTACACTCCATAAATCGTCTATAGTACAGTGATTACACAGAGTCGTTTATCAAAAGGCAAATGAAAGTCATGAAGTTTTAAAAAAAAAAAACTCAAGAGTTTTATTGTCCATTTACAGCAAATCATTTAGTGCAGTTAACAACATTCATAGCTTCTGTTATTCTTTTGGTGAGGATAACCAATTTCATTCTGTCTCCCTATCCTCTGACAACCAGTTACAGTACCCTCACCAATCATTTGTCTGGCAAGCTTTCCTCCCTGGATAAATGCCCATCATAAAGCTGAATATATTGAATGCTGGTGTGCTGCTGCTCATCCAGGCCAAAAACTACCCTTGCCAGTGCCATATCATTTCACTATACAGCTCAATGATATCATCTACATAGAATGCCAAAAACCTTGGTATCACATTAAATAAAGACCTGTCATTTACAGCCCACGTATTAACAAAAGTCATGACATAATACAAAGCATCTGCAGAGTCGTACATTTCTCAACAGAGAAGCTATTGAGATTCCAGTAGAGACTCTGGTATGCACTTGTCTTGACTGCGGCGACTCATTTGTGACTGACCTCACAGCACATTTAATCAAACGTCTACAGCTCATCCAGAACGCTGCAGCTCAGCTGAGACGTAACCTTCCCTGGTACACTCATATTTCACCTCTGCTATGCTCTCTGCACTGGCCCCTATCTATAATAGGATATATATGCTAGAATATAGACTGTTCGAAATATTAAGGTTTTTAATGTCTTTGAAAGAAGACTGCCTGCATTTATTTGATCAGAATTACAATTAAAACTGTTAAATAGCATTAAATAAAAGCATTATTAGAATATTAAATAAATGTTTTAAAATGTGATCTAAAGTGTTCTGATTATATTTGAAAGTGTATAAAAATAGAAAATACTTCACTATTTTTTATTTTAAAATGTAATTGCACTTAAATAATATTTGATTTGATCAAATACATGCATACTTGGTGAGCATAAGAGGCTCCTTTAAAAAACAAATAAATTCTTTCTCAAATTCTGTAATTAGTGTACATATAAATACAATTATTATATAACTACATAATTACATACATACATATATTAATTATTACTTAGTTATATTTTTAAAAAACTGATAAAAAGCATTTTATGTGAAATACAGTTTTTTTTTTGTTGTTGTTTTTTTTATGGACATTATATACTCACCTTCCGAATTTTACCAGTGGTGAAGTTCCAGACTTCAATGAAACCATCAACAGACCCAGTAATCAAGAACTGTCCATCAGGAGAGAATCGTGCACACTCTACATGAGACTTCGGTCCAAACTGTATCATACATACACACACATGCACAAACAGAAAAAAATTAAATAAAAGTAAAAATATATTCATATTATTTTAATAAGCACTAAATATTGTTCCAAAGAGGTTTTAAGTTAATGCATTCACTTTGACCACTATATATATTTTTTATGTTTTTAATAATATTATTTAAATACATTTCTCTATTTTTTGTGGATGCCTTAAGATACCCTAGTGTTCCCTGAACCTAGATAATGCCAGCCTGCTTTGGGACACTATAAACCCTCCAAAAATGTGTGTTGATATGAATCCAAAAGCATGGTGTTAAAGCGAGCAAGGTAGAATACTGAGAGTGCAAGATACAGATGAAAGCCTCAGGTCACTAAAGCAATTAAATGGGCATATGCTGAGCCCTGTAGCATGTAGGATATTCAGATAAGATGCTTTATAATGCAAACGGGAATAGCATCCATCAATGATTTCTTACATTCTATCTTATATTAAAACATTTGCACCACCTTTTTCAAAAAGTAAGAATAACCATTCATATTACACTGTTGTGTTTACAGCACCTTTATGAGGCGACTGAGCTGAGTTGGGAAACGCTCTTCCTCCATGTCCTTCAATGCACCTTTGCCCCGGAACAGTTCCAAAGACATACCTGGAGGCAAGAGACCCTGGTGCTGTTGCCACTTCAATGACTTTAAATACAAAAGTGTGGGAAACAGAGAAAAGGTGTATAGGATGTAAAGTAAAAAAAAAAAGAAAAGAAAACGCCAGGTAATACTGCTCCAGTAGTAGAGGTTTTTTTTTACTCACCAGCATTGCTAATGAGCCAAACTGCCTTAATGCTTTTGTTTCCTGTAACCTGTATAAAGCCCCCTCACATATACGGCCCTGTAAAT
Source organism: Enteromius radiatus (assembly GCA_032357445.1). NCBI lineage: Eukaryota > Metazoa > Chordata > Actinopteri > Cypriniformes > Cyprinidae > Enteromius > Enteromius radiatus. The sequence goes on from JAUCMS010000001.1 coordinate 18,156,639, forward strand.
ACAAAAGACATGTGATACATGCAATACAATAGATATATAGACTGCAACAGGTTATGACAAAAAACACAAAAAGTTAGCAAACCTGGCCCAGAAGAGCCATGAGACGAGAAGGTGGCACCAAACAGACTTCCCCTGCAAAAGCTTGAGCGATAGCCAGCCTGCGCTTCTCTTTACTGCTGCCCACTGGATATGCCTGTAGGTAATAAATCAAGTAAAGTAAATTATTTTTTTCCTCCATATTTTTAATAGCATATGCAGCCTTTTGTAACTTAAATGTGTGATACATTCTGTTAAATAAAAGTATACATTTCTATATCTATATATCTATTTGACCTTGGCCTGCAAAACCATTCATACGTAGCATGGATACATTTGTAGTAATAGCCGACAGTATGGGTCACAATGATTGCTTTTTCTTTTATTGCAATTATCATTAGGATAATAAGTAAAGATCATGTTTCATGAAGATATTTTGTACATTTTCTACAGTAAATATGTCAAAACCTAATTTGTGATTAGTAATATGCATTGCTAAGAATTTTATTTGGACAACTTTAAATGCACATTTCTCAATATTTAGATGTTTTTGCTCTCTCGAATGACTGATAATAACGGATTTTTTCTGAGTTGTATCTCAGCCAAACTATACATCAATGAAAGGCTTATTTATGAAGCTTTCATATGATGCATAAATAATAAAACCCTCAAATAAATTGACCCTTATGAATAGATTTGTGGTCCACACTTTATATTTAAAAAATGTTACGGTAACACTTTACAGTAAGGTGTCATTTGTTAACATTAGGTAATGTTTTAACTAACATGAACAAACAACTAACAAAGCATATATCACACTATTTATTCATCTTTGTTAATGTTAGTGAATGAAAATATAGTTGCTCATTGTTTATTCATGTTAGCTCACAGTGCATTAACTATGTTAATTCTAGCATTTACAAATGTATTTTTACAATCACATTAACTAATAAATGCTATAAAAGTATTGTTCATTTAGCTCATGTTAGCTAATGTTGTTAACTAATATTGACTAATGAACCTTATTGCAGTGTTACCAATTTTATTTATTTTTTTAACAAGATAATTGTATTTTACAACTACATGTATATATATTGTAACTTTCAGAAGGGTGTACTCATTTTTGCAACAAAAAATTACATCACTTTGATAAGAAAATCATATTTTCCTGAACAATTTTGACTTGCACACACACACACACACACACAATAATAAAATAAATGTTGATATGAAATGTGATACATTAAAGGGTAATTCAAGTAAATATTTTGCTTTATTTCAAACTTTAATATTTAGCCACAGCTTTGGTTACCCCTGCACTAGAGGGTAAATTACAAAAAATAATTTCCTATTCGTTTATACGTCTAAAAATCTCACCAGACCATTAATTTAATAACTGAATGACACGATTTAAGCACCAACCTCTTGTGAGTCAAAAACTGGTTTTGTAAGAAGGGTCTCCAGGTGCAAGTAACGCTCAGGTTGAGTGTGCTTCAGCATGATCATGGGATCGGTTTGCTTTAGTAAACACTGAGCAGCACCAAGCTCACCCAACTCAGTCAACTCCAGCACAATCTACACACACAACCAGACATCTCTCAGTTCATTAAGAAAGCAGTTATCAACACAAACTGAAATGTACCTTATAGCCTGCAAGACAATATTTCACGCTTATTTCAATTTTACCTGTTCGTACAGGTCAATGAGCAGCTTGTCAGGAAGTTTGAGATACTGGATTGCTAGCAGCACTATATCCCATTGCCCGTTGTTGATATCGGAGATGAAGCTATCGATGCTGTCGACCGTGTGGAGCGACACTGCTGTCTCCTCCTGAAGCATCGCCAGAGTGCGGTGCAAATTATTTTCCTTCAGATACTGCATGATCAGACGAATCACGCTGCGAAAAGTTAATACGTTACTACACCTGAACTTTACAAAACCGGGTTTAATCGACATGACTTTTTTCCAGCAGTTGTGGTTGTGCAAAAATGCTCCTTAACTAAACATGCTTACGTAGAGCTGTTTTAATTATTCAATTATGCTCGAAATTTCTGTTCAGTGAAAATGAAAATTGTAAAAAATAAATAAATAAACACTGACATTGCATTTTATTCCTGATATCATCCAGTGCCATTACAAAAATGATTCCAAATCACATGCTTCGTTAGTTGTATAGCCATAATAATATTTCTGGAAACATAAGATCATTAAATGCACTAAGTGTTAGAATCATATCCATTCAATTAGAAGTAAAGAACGCTTTCTTACTCTGCTGATTCCACTTCAAGGTCCATGGCTGCAAGGTTGTCGATTTAAACGGGGTCTAGATATATTGTGCCAGCCTTCCTCAGCGCTGCGCTGTGTTGTGTTGGTCCTCAGCCACGTGAACACCGTGTGGCCGTGACCGCCCAATACACGTGCTGTTGTATTTATTGCTCACACGTCTGAAATCACAGAAACCTCTCACAAATTGCTGCGGATTTTTGGGAGGGCGGATTAATGACGCGTCTGGAGAAATGAATGGGGAAAACACGCAACGTTTTGCCATCAGGTGCCGAGAGACCGTGCAGGCAGATGGTGCTTCAAAGCCATAACGCTGATGTATAAGCAGCACAATGAGTATGGTTCGATCAATCATTATTTATAAGGTGCACGCAACTGGACAAATGCTCATCAACTTTAACGGAACATATCAATATTTGGTATTTTAGCAATCAACAACAAATACCATTATCCATACAGAAGAATCTGTTAAGAATACAAATCACATCACAGGTGTCGCACCCCAGCATGGGTCTGGTTTGGCAAGCTGGATTAACATAGTATATTTTATGTTACTAATAACAGCTTGCGTATTTTTCAGTTACCATTACGTCATTCAATTGTAACTACAGTCCTTTTTACTTTACTCATTATAGATAATAGTTTTTTTAACTGACTAGAATCTAATCAAGTACAAGTTATTCTATTACAAACACATCTACAACACTTGCATCAAATAAGATAGTTACTGGTAAAACTAACATACATGAACAACAAAGAGAACGCAGACTCTAAAAGACTTTCAAAATCAGAAAAGTTTATATCTGAACTAGATATCCAAGCACCAAATTCAGTGGCAAAACTACTATAGTATATATAAATTAACTACTAGTAATAAAAACAGACTGTTATTACAGCATTAAATGGCCTTCCATGTCACCAGCGCCCACATTTGTTAGTATGAACACACTGCCCCCCTCTGGTCACATGGAAAATAAGTTTACCCTGACAGCCAACATAGTGAAAACAGAAAAGCGTGAACATTATGTCAAAGGTATTGGACATATCAGGAGAATTACTGACCAGATTTTTTTTTATTATTATTATTTTGCTCTAGGGTAGATCTGAACTTTTCATAACCGTCACTTGAACTCCATTGATAAATCTGGCTCATTTAAACTTACTGGTTGAAAGGTTAGACACTTCAGGAATGTATAGATTTATTGATTTTGCTCTCTAATTATATTTTGTATATTCCAATATTTAAAAAAAAAAAAAAAAAGTAGATGCTTGAGCAAAGTCATCTTAATTACCAAACCTCAATGTCTTTACTCAAAGTTAGGGTTGAGAGAAGGGGGAAAAAAAAAAAAAAAAAAAAAAGAGACAGACTACCTTGCAAGGTAATGAAAAAACAAGACACCATATAGAACGTTCAAGAAAATCATGTTTTATTTGTGAGGCACATGTCTCACTTCTGGCTTGACTCTGACTTGGATGTGGAGGCTCTCAGAGAGGAGAGACGGCGTCTCTTAGCAATCTGTTCCTGACGTTTCTCTTTGGCCTCCTATTAAAAAAAAAGAAAAAGAAAAATGATATTCAGCTTTTAAAACATTTACACGTTTGCTTTTTCAGTAATAAAGAATCAACTGAGGTATTTCTTCAGAAGTTAACAGAAACTTTATTCATACACAAAGCCAGGTTAAACTGTAGGAAGACACCATTAAGAATCATCACTAAACTTCCACGTACCTTCATCCTCTTGGCCAGCAGTTTGGTGTATTCTGCGGCCTCCTCCTTGTTCTTCAGTGTGCGCTGCCTCTTGAGAGCAATGCGTCTGCGCTTGTGCTGGAGCACACGGGGTGTAACCAGGCGCTGAATCTTAGGGGCCTTAGTCCTGGGCTTCTTTCCTGTCAAAGACAGCATGCTCAGTCTCTAGGACACATTTAAAACCCCCCGGTCCATATAGTAATAATTAGATGAAGGCAATCTAATCAAGATTAAATGATTCACTGGCAGAGCAATTCAGTACAACCAAGACAGTAATAATATGAAGGGGTTGTTTTAGCAGCTCCACTGTTGCTGTTAGCACAACATTCACCTCCTTTAAAGTATGTGATCAGTATGTGATCTGCAATTGTGTGCCTCAATTATGCATACCTTTCGCACTTTTTTTTTTTTTTTTTTTTTTTTTAAATATAGCTCTTTGAGCAAGCAATAACAAACCTATTGAGTTTGTAAAAATAGAAGGCTTAGTCTTGTGATTAAATATTACCTTCTTTAGTGAGGGGTCTCCTGACCACATACTGCCTGACATCATCCTCTTTGGACAGGTTGAAGAGCTTACGGATCCTGCTAGCCCTCTTAGGTCCCAGACGGCGAGGGACAGTGCTATCAGTCAGCCCAGGAATATCCTTCTCACCTGTAGGAAAAAAGGGAAAATCTATCAAACTGATGCTGTGGAGCAGGCCACTTGTGGTGTAGGCGGTCAAGATATCAGCTCCTAGGGAAGGAACGATTAACGGCTTGATGATAAAATTCCAATTCAATATCAAGTATAAAGTTAATAGTTTTTAAGTAGTGGTCACTATAGTCCTATAGTTAAGAGATTTTCATACTACTACTTCTCTCCGGGCTTCAAGGTTTCTAGAAAGTCCCTGCTCCCACTCACAAACAATATATTGAACATTTATATTTGCTTAGCATATATGCAAGGCAATAATTATGGCAGAGCAATGCAGTTCAACCAGCCAATAAGAACATGATCAGGTTGTTATCCGTTAGCAGCTCCACTGTTGCTGTAGGCACCACACTGTCCCCCCTTTAAGGTAACCATTCAACCAGAAAGGGTCTGCTAGTGCCATCTATGAATCATGAGTCGATTTGCATAAAGGATATGGCTACTAATGGTTACTCATCCCAGTTCTGGATCCTATTGTCTTTCATGACTTTGGCCATACAGTAAGTGTCAATGGGATCTAAGTCAGAAGTCAGTCATAGAGACTTGTAAATGACTAATATAATTTTTACACTATAGACCTCAGTCAGAGTAGAATCATTTGACAGGAATGAAAACAAAGTACAGTGCATTCAATGGATTGTACTGTTGTTTAACACCACAGTGATGGTCCACAGCTGTCAAACACCGTCAGTAAACAAAAACACCATAAACAGTTTGAAGAAAAATTACATTATAGCACTGTTATAAGAGTGCGTGCCATTGCAAAGACTGCATGTCACTCTCTCACAGCCTTATTTAGATTAAATTGATGCCAAAGTAGATCCACAGCGGCGTAACAATCCCACATTAAACTAACTTTCAGCTATACTCACCCTTCCTGACAATGACCAAGTTGAGAACGCTGAGGTTGGCGTCAACGATGCAGCCACGGACAGACTTGCGCTTGCGCTCACCAGTACGGCGAGGGCGGTAGCAGGAGTGACCTTTGCTGAGGAGGAGACGCACACGTCCATGGGTCAGCACACCCTGCTTCATGGGGAAGCCCTGTTTGTCATTGCCTCCGCTGATGCGCACAACATAACCCTACAACAAACAAAATAATAATTTTCATATCAGTTTGAAGAAGTGCAGCACTGTAAACATTGCCGTTGTCAAGTCCACTTGAATTTGGAATACACTACCTGACATTTGACCCAAATTGCACTCTGAAGAAGATTGTGCTAGTTGCTGAAAGCCTAAATTAGTGGCACAATATAGGCATTCAGAGTTCACCAATTTCCAGATTATAGACACTACACAACTTCTGTCAGAATTGGGACAGTTTGACAGATTTAACAGTGCATGAAATAAAACTGGAAAAAAAAACTTTGACTATAAGCCTGAACAATTAACTGAATAAAGTTTGACAGAGCGATGCAATACAACCAGCCACTAACAATATGAACAAGTTGTTATCCGGATAGCAGCTCCACTGTTGCTTTTGGCACCACTGTCCCTCCTTTTAGGCAACTGATCAACCAAAAAGGACTTGCTTAAGTGCCACCTAAACTTATTTTGACTCAAACAATCATTAGCTTTAGATTTTATAGCTGGATGGCCTTATGCAGTTTTGATCTATTTTAGTGACCGTAAACACTTGTGTCATTGAACCGTTGCTAGTTTACTTAAGCCTACAGATTTTGGCCAATCCAGGTTGGCAGATTTTCAGTAAATTGCATAGTATAGTAAAAGTCAATTTTTATTTTTTAAATCTTTAAGACTATGATCTCATTTTGTTAGAGGATAGCAAACCTATTCAACACTTTGAGTCGATATTGGTATACATTGTTCTCATTTGGGATGTTAATGTGTTGCATTTGTAGTGTCTGAGATCTGCTGTTTAGATGACTAAGTATTTATAATCAATTTAGATCTTAAAATTACTTTATAGCATTTCAGTCTTTTGTGAAAAATAACCTTAACCTGAAGGCACTGGTCAAAAGGGAGCCTGGCCGATCAGGACTTGAAATACTTAAGTACAGGGAATTAACACTCTTAGAATTGTAATTACTTACCTTCCACTCATCACCCAGAGAGTCTGCAGCCACTTCTGTGGCCATGCGCTTCTCATAGAAGATCCTCAATTTACGCTCATCATCAACTTCTATCAGCTTTTGGCAGCCAGTGGCGGGGAACGAGATATTGAGCTAATTGGACAAGTAAAAAAAAGTATATGTTAGTAAGCCATACGCTGTAGTTACAACTGTAATATACAAACCAGGCTAATTACGTTACGCTTAATACACATTGGCTAAAACTCTCGGTGTCTTCACCTGACACGTCTCTGCTAGCTAAACAAGCGCTAATGCTACAGCAGCGGATGATAGTTTGACACTCAATACAAGTCTGCTAGAACGTTTCCTAACGTTGTAATTAAAGTTACGAATACAGCGATAAAGCGGACTTATTTCCCTCAGCTTGCGTGAATTTTCTACTTCTGTAAATTGTTCTCTGCATGTCTATCCCGGGCGCTGCCATGTTGCCGCACTTCCACCGCTATCCTCCTAACCTGACAAAATCAACACCCATCCCTCATGCTGTTTGGGTCTAACTCGATTACTAAAATCTCATCGGACTGCTTTGACACTGTAACATGGAATTCACTCGATATTTTCAGCACATTGTGACATATAAACTTCTAAAATAGCTTTTTCAGTCCTCCTACCTTCATTATGGAGGACTTTCTCGCCTGGAGTCCACCACCGAAAAGAGACCGGATATCCGACTCGTAGTCTCACATAGACTTCCAGGTTATCGCGAGAATACGTTTTGTTGTTTGAAACAGCGGGCGCTAAGTAGTTTAATGGAAATTACTTGAAAACTAAAAGAAAATAACTACATATCCATGTAGATTAGATGAGATTATGGAAATCTTATATAGTAAATCAGAAGTAAAAGTAATCGTTAAGAATAGTATAACAAAAGAATGGCAATATATATGGGATATGGAAGTAACGGGTAAATATTATTATAGAATTCAGGAGAGAGTATCAAGTAGAAGGGTTTGTAAAGGAAATAACAAAGTAGAAGGTATAATTGCACGATTGAAAATAGGAGACACTGGGTTAAATAAAATAGTAACGTTACATCCAATAAAGAAACATACAACTGCTTTATGTGATTAAAGAAGGAAAATAGTAAACCGTTCTTACACAATAGTATGAATAATATTTAAAGGCCATAACAATGAAAGTTTATTAAATTAAAATTATCTACGAAGTTTTGTGTGCGTGTGTGGTTTCTGGGATGTAGCTGACACAGGCCCACACTCCAGTAGGTGGCGGTAATGCACCAATTGCTTTACAATTTAACCATTGTTTTAATGAATTGAGTATTTTACTGAGAGTTTATTACTAAATTATGTGTTGGGTTATGTTGCTTCTATCAAGCAAAATACACGTGTTTATACAGCACTGCGTAATGAGGGGTTTTAATCGCAAAAACAGCTATATGCATTTTTACACTTTTATTTTCATTTTCTATTATGTTCATGTTATTGATTTTGAATCTCCAGTATTCAAAAACGTACAACGATTTATGACACGCACAATGTACATCAAATATTTACTATTCAGCAACAGCAACCAGAAACAGCAATGTAAATATACCTGAGACACTTCGCACACAAACAGTTTTTATAAGGTTTATTTTATTTACATTTCGTTTTCTAGTTGGTATAGTAAATTAGTGTATTCTCACACTACATGCACACATCATAAAAGTGTTCGTTATGTTCTATCGCTTTTGAGGGTACTGATGCACACTAGGATCAAAAAGCACTGGACCGTTATGATGGGAATATTGTACTTCTTTTGTTTTGCATTGACAGTCCTCTATTATTTTTACAACTTTTATGACTTCTGTGTTGTCAGAGCATTTTAGTTTCACAGTCTTGGTAGTGATGATAACCGGTGAGCAGACAGAACAAGGAAATGAACCTCCTTCATCCCCACTAGAGGGCGACGAGTCACATTTCCCGAAACAGACGTTATTCTGAAGCTCCAACGTTTCACAGTTTTCTTGGAAGATACTCTGTGGAAAAAAAAGAAAAAACACTGCTTTGCGTCTACAAAATAAAACTTCTATAAAACGTTTATGCAATTCAAACATACATAAACTACCACAAATATGACACACAACTAATTACCTGGGAGAAAGTGAGTGCTCTACACTTTTCTTGACGGACCTCGACGTTTCTAAACGGCATGACGTATCTGAAGGCTGATTTTCCTCGAAACATGAACTGATTCCAGAATTCCTTTGCGTTTGTTGAGGATGACATGTGAGCAGAATTCACCGTTGGGTTGGAGATCTTAGCATTGTGCTGCAAGCTTATGCGCAAAAGTTCTTGCGAGTTTTCTTGACTTGCATTTCCCAACATCACCGTACTTGTCAGATATTCAATCCGGCTGCCCTTTTTCTGATCGGGTACTGAAATTTCACGAGATCCACTTGTGTGATGTGACTTTTTAGTAAAACGTGACTGAAAGAAGATTCCGAATACCTGCATTTGCAAGGTAAAAAATAAAATGAAAGGAGCGGATCGCATGTTCTCAATACAGAGGGCTGCAGAGCAAATGCAAGGTCAGTGCGAGGCGAGCGGCGTTTGCTTTAACAGGTGTGAAGCCAAATGTTGCAGACCTTCGCAGACATCAAAGACACAAGACTTAAGATCGTTATCATATTGCGTTATATTAGTTTTTCTTTAAACATGCAAAGCACAGATGAAGGGAAACAACACAAATTAAAATATGCAAATGCAAAATAAATGTTAGCTCCACAACATAATGCTAATAGGGGAGAGTGGGGGCAGTTGCAACACTTTTTACATTTCCTTCAGTTTCTCAGCGACCGTTTGTTTTAGAAAG
>JAUCMS010000001.1:18178951-18193186 GCA_032357445.1 Enteromius radiatus
CATACAACTTTTAGACCACAAGGTGGCAACATTGCACCGCACAACAAGCTTTGTGAACTAAACTAAGGGACAGAATACTCCCCGTCTGACATCTTAAGGATGTCACCCAAACAAGCTTATACAAAACATTTTAAAGCATATCAATGAGTCTCTTAAGTACTACCTTTAGACACCAGGAGAACGACTTCGCTTATAGGCCTTAAAAGAAGCCTCTGTTGACCCTTCCGCATGATCCTGACCTCTATCTTCCTTACTCTACCATCTTCACTAGGAAAGGTTTTGTTCACAAGTCCGACGGGCCAGTCGTTCCTCTTCTCCTGAGCATCCTTCAAAAGGACCACGTCTCCTTCTTGTAGGTTTGGCCTTGGTGTCCGCCACTTCCTTCGATCTTGCAGCCCACTGATGTACTCCTTACGCCACCTTGCCCAGAATACCTCAGCCAAGTACTGTACACGCCTCCACTGACCTCTGACGAGGTCACGGCTTTCAAACTGGCCTGGTGGCATTGGTGGCATGCCGTACTTCTGTGTGAGCAGAATGGCAGGGGTAAGAACCGCAGGGTGCTGTGGATCTGTTGAAACTGTTGTAAGGGGCCGCGCATTCACAATTGCAGTTACTTCAGCCATGAACGTTACTAACACCTCGTGAGTGAGCTTTGCATGCCCATGTTGCAGTAGCATTGCATCTAGAATTCGGCGGGCAACTCCTATCATGCGTTCCCAGGATCCAGCCATGTGTGATGCATGAGGGGGATTAAACTGCCACTGACAACCGTTGCCCTCAAGGTAAGTGTCAATGTTTTTGTTGTGGCATCCCTTCTTGTCAATCTGTAGCTCTTTGCAGGCGCTCACAAAGTTGGTCCCACAATCAGATCTGAGCAGTTTTGCTGCACCCCTGATCGCAAAGAATCGGCGTAGAGAATTGATGAATGAAGATGTGTCCATCGATTCTATGATTTCAATGTGTATAGCACGTATGCTCATACAAACGAAGATGACAGCCCATCTTTTGGCTTCTGCATGACCTCCCCTTGTCTTTCTTGCTGTAACTGACCACGGACCGAAGACATCTAGACCCACATATGTGAATGGGGGGTCTGAACATAGTCTGTCCCTAGGCAGGTCAGCCATAATCTGCTCTTCTTGTTTGCCTCTAAGCCTACGGCAAGTGACGCAGTTGAAGATTGCGCTACTCACAGCTCTCTTTCCTCCCACAATCCAAAATCCAGCTGCTCGAACCGCTCCTTCTGTGAAGTGTCTGCCCTGGTGGTACACCTTTTCATGAAAGTGTCTGATAATCAGCTCAGTCACATGATGTTTTCTTGGGATAAGCAAGGGATGAGTTTCATCAGACGTCAACTGTGCTCTTGTTAGTCGACCTCCCACTCTAAGAAGTTCTTTATTGTCCACAAAGGGGTTCAACTTGCTAAGCGGGCTGGATGTCTTTACAAGTTGATGTCGCTTTAATTGTCGTAGGTCCTCAATGAATGTCTCTCTCTGAACAGTGCGAATGACTGTGATTTTAGCCTGATGAAGCTGGTCTTCACCAAGGTTCAAACTGCATTTATGCCAACCTTGGCAGACATTCTTCTGTTTCTCTTTGAAGCACTTTGCAATGTGCTGAAGACTAGCGATGGCTTTTAACAGAGTGGTCCAACTAGAAAATCTCTCAAATCTAGCACTTCCTAGTTTACCTTCCAACAGAGTGGTTGTGCAGGTCACAAACTCTGGCCGCAGTTCTGGATCCACATCTGGGTCAACAAGGCTGAAGGGTTCCTCCTGAGTTTGACTTTGCCTAGAGTCTGTGAGGAAGGCGGGTCCATGCAACCATGTGGATAGAGGGAGCTGTTCAGCAGGCAGTCCTCTTGTGGCATGATCAGCAGGGTTCATGTGAGTAGGCACATAATGCCACTGGTGCGTCTGCGTGGACCGCCTGATGCGTTCCACCCGGTTATGGACATAAACATAAAAACGTCTCTTTTCGTTGAAAATGTAACCCAACACCACCTTTGAGTCTGTGTAAAATCTCACTTCATCTACATCAATGTCCAATTCTTCTTGAACTAACTCTGCTACTTCCACAGCCAGCACCGCTGCGCAAAGCTCCAGTCTCGGGATAGTGATGTCTGGTTTTGGAGATAATCTCGCTCTACCAAAGAGGAAACCCACTTCACTGTAACCGTCAGCATTGGTAAGCTTCAAGTAAGCGACAGCACCCACGGCTTTTATAGATGCATCACAGAAAATGATTACCTCTTTCTTCTGAGCTGCAGATAAGGGGATGGTGGTATACATCCGTGGGACGTTCACCTGCTGTAAGTGCTTAAGGGAATTCTTCCATCTTTCCCACATGTCCTGCTTTCCCTTTGGCAGCTGTTCATCCCAGTTGCACACATCAGAGGAGATATCTCGCAGAATGGCGCGGCCTTCGATGCTGACAGGCACTGCAAAGCCGAGTGGGTCAAATAGGCTGTTGATGACTGATAGCACACCACGTTTTGTAAATGGCTTTTCACTAGTGGTTGCTTGAAACATAAGCAAGTCGGTGGACAAGTCCCATACTAATCCTAGAGTGCGTTGCACGGATGGTGTGCTTTTCCCAAGATCCAGGCCCTGCAGTCTGATGGCCAGATCTTCTTTAGGAAAGGCGCTTGTAACAGTCAAACTGTTTGATGAAATCTTGTGTAAGCGTATATTTGATTGTGCCAGCATTTTCTGCGTTCTGTGCAGCACATCAATAGCTTCAGTGTCTGAAGAGAAGGATTTCAGCCCATCATCCACATAAAAGTGGCGTTCAATGAATGTCCTTACATCACTTCCATATTCTTCCTCGCCTTCGATAGCTGTCCTTTTTAGCCCATAGATGGCGACTGATGGTGACGGGCAATTTCCAAACACATGAACTCTCATACGGAACTCTGTCATTTCTCCATTCAGATTGTGGTTCTGAAACCACAAGAACCGAAGGTAATCCCGGTGTTCTGTCTTGACGATGAAGTTGTGGAACATTTGCTCCACGTCTGCCATCACTGCATAAGGTTCGGGTCTGAATCGGATGAGCACACCGACCAGGGTGTTATTGAAGTCTGGGCCCTTAAGCAGTACATCATTGAGGGATATGTCGTTGCATTGGGCACTTGAGTCAAAGACTATTCTAATTTTTCCTGGTTTTTGTGGATGGTATACGCCAAAGCTTGGAAGATACCAGCATTCCTGACTAGTGCTAATGGGAGGAGCGGGTTCTGCGTGGTTCTTGGTAAACATTTTCTCCATGAACTCCACATAATGGTCTTTCATCTCAGTGTTCTTTTTTAGTGTCCGACAGAGAGACATTAGACGATTGACAGCTTGACCCCTGTTGTTGGGCAGGCGCTGTCGAGTGGAGCGAAAAGGAAGTGGAGCCACCCAATTATTAGCCTCATCTTTGTGGAACTCTCTGTTCATGATATTCAGAAACATCTGGTCTTCTGTAGAAAGAGCCAGTTTATCATCATAGGCTGTTTTCTTAAAGATATGTTTGCCTACATCATCTACAGTCCGCACATTTTCACTGAGGGGATTAGTCTCTATGTATCTCTCCCTGACATGAATTTTACTCTCGCAAGGGATGAGAAAACTGGGACGCCCGTTTTCAAGTATGTTTGTCTTGAAAGAGCTAACAGTGGGTTTATGAGCTCCTTTGAGACACACATCTCCTATGATCACCCACCCTAGGTCAAGGTGTTGAGCGTAAGGTGCATTATGTGGCCCATTCACTTGACTGCGTACCTTGTGTGCCCGGATGATGTCCCTGCCTAGGAGGAGAAGAATCTCTGCAGAGGGGTCCAGTGGGGGTATCAGAGGAGCGACAGACTTCAGATGGGGGTGATGAGCTGCAGCATCAGGTGTTGGTATCTCTTTCCTATTATCAGGAATCTGGTTACATTCGGTGAGTACTGGTAAAGGCATGCACACTTTCCCATCTATCCCCTCAATAATGAAGCCTTGAACTCTCCTTCCACTGGTGTTCGTAATGCCAGAGCATGTCTTCATGGTATATGGCAGAGTTTCACTATGTACATCAAACATGTCAAAAAAGGAGGATCTTGCCAGTGATACATTGCTCTGGTCATCTAACATTGCATACATCTTCTTCTTCTTCTCGGGAAACTCGCTGGGATAAACATAAACCAGACAGATTTTTGAGCATGACTTTCCTTGTAGCCCCTTTCCACATACCTCTGTGCAGCTGGATGAGGTTTCAATAGAGTTTGGAGTGTCCTGCTCCCCGCCTTGACCTTCTGTAGGTGTCTGATCTTTTGCTGACCAGGGCGGTGGCCCAGCGTGCAGTGCTGACACGTGACTATTGCTGTTGCACTCTGAACAGTGAATAGCCGTTTTACAGTCTTTAGCCCTGTGCCGTGTAGATATGCAACATTTATAGCAAATTGAATGCTCTTTGAGCAATGCTTTTCTCTCCTCTAATGTCTTCATTCTGAAGCCCCTACATTTTGCAAGTGAATGTGGCTTCTTATGAATGGGGCATTCTTTGTCTGGGTCAGAGGGTTGTGTGTTAGTATTTGCATTATGTGAGCCAATTTCTGTTTTGTTTGCTGTGATGGGTGTTCTAATTTTCGTCTGCTTTGCTTGTGTCTTTTCTGTTTTGGCAAGCGGTGTGTTGAAGGCTTGTAAAATAAAACTAGGGTCTGTTTTCATTTCTGCGTGGCTGTTCACAAATTCAACAAAATAAGAAAAAGGTGGATAAATTACTTGATGGTCTTTTTTGTACCTTGTTCCTTGCTTGATCCATGCCTCTTGGAGATTACTTGGAAGCTTTTCCACTATAGGGTTAATTCCTCTTGACGTGTCAAGAAAACTAAGACCTGGTAGATATCCCTCATTCTTTGCAGCTTGCAGTTCAAGAAGCAGATCAGCAAGCTCTAGCAGAAGATGACTGTCTTTGTAAAAGATCCTGGGAAAACTCTCAAGACGTTTAAACAGGGATGATTCAATGGCTTCTGATGAGCCATAGTTCTTGTCCAGCCGTTGCCACAGACGACGAAGACCTGTCTCTGGATTGTTCACATGAACTGCTCTAATCCTTAGTGCATGTTGAAGCGACTCACCATCTAGCCATTTGGTAAGAAGATTGAGTTCTTCGCTAGCTTTGAGGTTTAGTCCTTCGATGCCATTGCAAAACATAGACTTCCACGACATATACGTTTCTGGTTTGTTATCAAAGACCTTGAACCCTGAGGTCAGAAGATCGCGACGTGCAAGGTAGGTGACAAGATCTGCAATTTCTGTTGTTCTGGGCATTGATCTGGTCTGTGGCTGTATGTTGTCTGCTCTAGTATCTATGTTGAAGGCAGGTGGGGTTTGACAGGGCCGCCATGCAGCTGGGGTCGCTGTAGTACATCCAGGTGTATACGGAGTAACTGAGTGAGATTCTCCCTGAGCCCTCTTAAATTCAGGCTCACTATTGAAGTGACTTGCAATATATTCTTCAGTGCGATTCACTGGCTCAGGCGTTGGAATAGCTGAAGTGGTCATTTCACGATCATCATCGGGGCCATCAGCTGCTGCCTCGAGGACTCTTGCTGCAGCAAGGGCTGCTTCAGCCTCACCCTCCTGCTTCAGAGCATTCAGCCTCGCTTCAATCCGTGCCTTCTCGACCTCGATGTCGATTTGGCGTTTGGCAAACTCGGCTTTGGTGCGGGCGGCTTCAGCTGCGGCTCTTGCTTGGGCTGCAACAAGGCTTGCACTTGACTTGCGTGACTGGTGTGATGATGCCGTTTTAATTGATCCACACACTGACCTAACTTCCAACTGTGAGATAGGAGTGCTATTTGCATTGGACATTTTAACTCGTTGAAGATGTAGCACGTGATGATGAACTTGATGTATTGACAATCTTTTCACTCTTCTGCCCTCAGCTATGTGACCCTACACAGCCTAGACAGCGAGCTAAACAAAAAGATGATCCAAGAGTCCGAAGGAGGTTTCAGCGTTTACTTGAACCAACTTATTTTCTTTGTGAAAAGATTGTCCTGTATCAAGCACATACAGCGAGGAACACAAGTAGCATGTCTTCTTGCTTCTGCCGTTAACACGATGACTGAACTAAGTGACTGAACTAAGTGACTGAACTAAAGTTCATACAACTTTTAGACCACAAGGTGGCAACATTGCACCGCACAACAAGCTTTGTGAACTAAACTAAGGGACAGAATACACACACAATACCATAACACTCTACAGTTAAGATAAAATATATGCAATTCAATATATAGCACCTTCATAAATTAAATAAAAAGCACACACCCAGTGCACATTCATTATTCACCAGTTTTATAGATTTGTTGAGTTAAAAAATCTTGAATTTTACTTAAAAAACTTGGCATCTTGTTCAACCAATTTATTTGACCTTCCAGTTTGTAAATATAAACTTCCCAGGTGAACTTGAACACACAGTCAGACCAGCTTTTACCATGTATATAGTATTCTCTGTCACTTACCAAAGCCTTCTTTCAACCCTTGCATTCTCATTTATTCACATAAACCCTATTAAGAGGTGTTCATTAGTTAAACAGACTGAAGGTACATACAGGATACTTAGCCTATTACAAGGAGAGTCTCACTGGAGCAACCTGGGTTAAGTGCTCTGCTCAGGAGCACAAGATTAATGAACATTACCAGCAGTCTTTAAACCATCTTAGTCTTGTTAGGAACTGAAGAAGAAACCTTTGAGAAAACAGTCCAGATAAGACTTCCCTAACTCGATAAAGGATTTAAAAAATTTAAAAAATACTGCAGTTAAAATGAAAAACAATTTAAACAAGGTTGTAAAAACGTAAGCTCTATCAGAGCTGTTAAGATCACTTGTACCCCTGACTGATAATAAAACATCAAGCCAAATACAAGACGTCATGTTTCGATCAATAGTCACTATTTCAGTCCGTCATCGATCTCTCCATTAGCTGAAACTCACTTAGTGCGTTATAGTAGTGTCATTTTTCCCACAGTTAAATCTCTAGGGACCGAGATGATATACAATTTGTATTCTAAAAGACGCCGCAAGCATTTTGCAGTTAGGTGATTGTTTCTCTGTGAGGATTTCAGTCTTCCAATCTTATCCTGGTCATTCAGGCACTTCCTTTTATTGTCCTTGTCATTTTGCATTATCTTTGTACTCCTCTGTATCTGTATTGATTCCACACATTTCCATTCATCTTCCTGCGCTCTTTTAAGGGGGAGTGAGGGTGGTTTGTGAGTACAGCGCTCAGCAGGAGGGAGTGGTGCAAGAAGAACTTACCCTGGTCAATAGGAGCAGAAGGGACAGCAGCGTCCGAGTTCGGTTACAGGCCAGAGTCATGGGTGAGATACACACACCAACTGTTGTCAGATCTCTATTATTCATAACAGAGCGCTCATGAGTGTGTCGTTTCTGGACTGGTATAGCTGTCTCTGCATATTCAGTTTAGTTTTAGCAGAAATGGGAGAAAGTATTTTTCTCTGTTCATTTATCCACCCTCATGCTTTCCCACAAACTGAGAATTTTAGAAGAATAATCCAAATAATGCAAGTGGATGGATCTCTCAAAGTTGTGCCTTAAAAAACATGCAAAACGAAAATGCCTGTTATCATACAACCCCATTGGATGAATAATGAAGCAAAAGAAAAATACTCATGTTGTACACTATAAACTGTAAAGTTGACCAAAAAAGCATGGTTTATAAAGTTTAAAAAGTACTCCTTTTATTTTGTAGTAATGATATTAAAATAAAGCCAAAATGTGCTTCGTTTGATTGTTAGAAGTCTTAAGTAATATTAAGTGACAACTAATTTGTAAATAGAAAATTACATCCAGTAAATGTGAACCTGGACCGCTAAAACAGACATAAGGGTCGATTCTTTGCAAATGAGATTAATAAGCTTACCACTGAAGTATGGTTTGTTAGGATAGGACAATATTTGGCTGAGATACAATTGTTTAATTATTATTATGTACAAAACGAAATCTAAATACTGAGAAAATTGCCTTTAAAGTTATTTAAATGTACTCCTTAGCAATGCATATTACTAATCAAAACTGTTTTTATATATTTATAGTAGGAAATTTACAAAATATCTCCATGGAACATGATCTTTACTTAATATCATAGTAATTTTTGGCATAAAAGGAAAATTTATAATTTTGATCCATACAGTGTTTTGTTGGCTATTGCTACATATATGCCCGTGCTACTTATGACTGGTTTTGTGGTCCGGGGTCATAAACTAACAATTTTTTTTTTACAGATCGCCATCATGGGACACCAATGTTACTCGATGGAGTGCGATGTGTTGGTGAAGAAAAAGCTACAAAATAATGGCATAAGATGAAGAAATCAGTTTGCTTATGTAAATGATGAGAATAAACCAAAATAAATGAATGCACAGTGAATGTGAACAACCCGTCGCACACCCATCCATAGAGGATCACAACTTAATTGTTTCTGCACTAAAGCAAAAATAGAGCCACTATACTAGAGTCTACGTATCACAGGTCTGCTAATGGTAACACAAATTCTACTTTAGTTTTTAACAGAATTTTAAAGGTTACAGATTTTTATTACTGTAAAATAAAAAAGCAATGTAAAAAGAAAAGCAATACCAACGCATCTGGCCTTTTGCAGTACCTGAAGCCAATGCCTGAGGGTAGAATGTATTTATAAACATGTGCATGAAACATATATACATGATTATATATAATCATATGTCATCCTCTTGCTTAAATGCTTTGCAACAATATTGCATATTCAGTCCTTCCAACTGATGTGATACATTTCTCAAATATGATGTGATTTGTTAATAAAAACGTATAGGCTGTATAAATAACTTGTTGAATGCACAAATCATTTTGGCATATGCATTGGCCTTCCCAATAATAACTTGGCAACTGATATTATTATTATTATACAAAAAAAAAAAAAAAATCACACGATAAACGTGCTAGAATCTTTTTGAGGCAGTAGTTATTTTGATCATCTTTTTTTTTTATATTCCTTGAGAGTCCAGTGTCTTGGTCTAACATATTTCCTGTATTTGTGACAGGATTTTTGCAACTCTTACTGTAAAATTCATCTTCTCCACATAAATGCTATTTGAACCAGCACAACAGACAAACTTCAAATAAATAAATATGTATAAGACAGGCATATATCAGACCAATAAGCTTCTAAAACTTTTTATGTATATTTTTAATTGTTTACAGTGTTTTTGTTGCGGGCAGTAACATACACAGACACACACAATGTAAAAATTATCATCTTGCCTAATCTTGGCTTGCAAAAGCAGTCAGCAAGGATAGTACCTTCTAACAACACTGGATGGTGTGGCTGTCAGAGTTATTCTACAACAGAAAAGCAGGAAGGCATGTGTTTCCTGAAAACCACTACTTTCAATTATTGGAATTGACCAAAAAGACATTCCAAACTAACAAAAAAAAAAAAAAAAAAGACAACACTGCACATAGTAATAACAAAATGTACTGGCTCTACTGGTCTTTTATCATGTGTTGAGACTGTTTGTGAGAAAAGGTATAAGGAAGTGTATAGCAGAAAACACATTGATGTCACAACACAAGAAACAAAAGAAATTAAATACAAATAAAATTGTTTCACTGCATTGACTTTTGTTTTTGACAGAGTGTTTTTGAGGTCGACTTCCTGCTAATTGCGAAAATTATTTGAGATCTGTATTGTAGTAAATACAGCTGTGAAAATGTTTCTGCTATGATTTTTAAAATAAATTGTCCTCCATCACTAAAATATCATTCTTTACATCTGAAGGTGGTACAGTTCAGGTTTAAGGCAGTGTTTTAGAGCATGTTTTCACAACATATATTGACTCTTTTAAAATATATTGATTTAATAAACAGATTTTAAAGACATGGGAATGCAGAGGCCCTAAAAACCAATTTATATCATTGCGTTATATACAAAATATCAATCTAAGCAGTGCCTGTAAACAAAGGATGTACTTCATGGTATGTTTATATAATGCAAAATGTTGAATTATCGCTTTTATTGTCAGAAACAATATTAAATAAACTAGTATATTGTTTTCTAACAAGGCACTTTTCTAATTTTGATACTTCTTGGAAGTTCCTTGATGAACCTGTTTGTCTCTTTTTAGGTTGACTTTGTGAACTGCTTTACAGGAAAGAATGTATGCCCTCATGTATGTTCAACCAGTTAAATCAGCTCCAATTTGTCTAAAAGTCAGCAACGAGGATAATCCTCATTGGCTGAACTGCTGCTTGAGAAATGAGAAATGAGAAAAAAGAGTTGATAAACATTACTGGTAAGAACATATTGAACTGTTGCTTTGCCAGAAGTTATCAGAATCAAATGTATCATAAAAGGGACTGCATGGAGGATACGATCAAAGTGTGATTTTTAAAATAATAAGACCTTTATTATCATCTCTGTCAATCACATATGCATAATTATCAGCTTCATCAACTTATCTAAACCGGAACATTTCATAGACTTCTATTCTGTTATCTTCAAAAACAGCTAATACAATTTAGCAAATTTAATTTTGATTGCATAATAACTGCAATATATACATATTAAAGTTGAGCTACTACAAGAGAACATCTCATTATGTATGTAACCCTCGTTCCTTGACATTATGTCATGACGACAGACTGGGGTCTTGTTTGGAGTCCAGATTCACTCTGATAGGAGAAAACGCCAATGAAATTTGGCTAGTGGAATTTGCATCCTGAGCCACTAGTCGTACGGGTATAAATAGGTGGCAGATGCAACCACTCATCAGGTTTTGCTGAGGAGCCGAGAACTAGTCCCTGGCCCCCAGCAATGGTTCAAGGTTGTGGCAGGGGTATATAACGTCTCCGTCAGGGAACGAGGGTTACTTACGTAACCGAGATGCTCCCTGTCTGTCCGTCACTACGAGTTAGGTCCAATGGAAAGCACCACAACCTGAACCCCATCACAACCAACAGCACTGCAGGCCTCTGCGTGTCAACAAATGCTATGCAAGGTCGTAACCTTCCCAACGCCCCAGCACAAATTCACTTACCTTGGCACCCGCAGGGACAAATGGTGAGTACATAGCTACTGGAGAAGCAAAGCCCTTGTTCCTGACATAGATAGCCTCTAAGGAAGGGATTTCAAACTTTGTTAAGATTGCTATTTGTTAACAATTGTTCACAAAAAAAAAAGATTGCTATTTGTTGTTACAGTTTGGAAGAACGAAGGGGAAGCAGGCCTTCCGGAAAAGGACACACCTCCCTACCTGCAGGGAGGTGATATGTGGAACACACTGATATGGACTGACCCAGGCCTGGGGCAGTACAACATATGTACTGTGTCTCGGAGGCAAGTCACACTCACGATTCAGTTCGCCTGGTGTCCCCCCCAAGTTCAGCGGTGTCCGCTTCACTTTAGTGAACGTAGTGGATGCCCCTGTCTTATGTGCAGAGAATGCCGTCCTTCTAGCAAAGGACATGATAGAGCTGGTCCCTCCAGCCAAATAATGATGATACTTCATAGTGCCCAAGAAAGGCGGTGGGTTACTGCGAGTTTTGAACTGAGCACTTCACAGTCTCCCATGCAAGATGTTGACGCCGAAACAAATCTTCAAGTGCATCCGTCCCCAGGATTGGTTTGCAGAGATCCCTGAGATTCCTGAGGTTCGCGTTCGAAGGTTGAGTATATCAGTACAAAGTCGTACCCTTTGTCACCCCGCAAATTTAAAGAAGGTAGCGGAGGCTACCCTTGCTCCACTGAGAGAATAGGGTATTCGCATTTTCAACTACCTAGATGACTGGCTCATTCTAGCTCAGTCTCAAGTTCAGTTGTTTCAGGTTCAGTTGTGTGGAGACTTTCAAGGATTTGGTGTTACAACACCTCAGCCTGTTGGGTCTTCTGGGAGAAGTGCAAACTCTGTCCAATACAACGGATCTCTTTTCTCTGTATGGAGTTGGGTTCAGTCAAACAAATAGCATGTCTCACGCAGGAACATGCTCAGTCAGTGTTGAACTGCTTAAATATGTTCGATGGTAGGACGGCATTCCCACTGAAATATTTTTTAGAGGTTTCTGGGGCATATGGCAGCAGCAGTCACGCCATTGGGGCCTCTTATATAAAGGTATAAAGATAACTTTAGTCTTGTTAGTGGTGCCCTATTGGTCATGCTCCTCGTGACAGCCCCTACTTGGCTGATTCCTCTCAGGAAGGACCTCCTTACTCAGAGACAGGGCACCCTTTGGCACTCGCGTCCAGACCTCTGGGAACTACATGTCTGGTCCTTGGACGGGGCGCAGAGTTTGTAGGTAACCTACCCCAAGGGGTAGTTGACACCATATCTTCAGTGAGAGCGCCATCCACGAGATGTGCCTACACTTTGAAGTGGAACCTGTTCGTCGAGTGGTGTTCTTCTCAACGAGAAGGCCCCCGGAGATGCAATGGCCCTAAAAAACAATGTATGTCATTGCGTTATATAAAAAATATCAATCCAAGCAGCACCTTGGAAAACAATTTTCATTTTGATTGCATAATAATGGCAATATATACTTGATAAAGTTGAGCTAATATGAGAAGAACTGGATTGTGATGTTCGTAAGAAGTGTCTACTCAGTGTGAATCATCTTTGGGGAATCCTTCAGGAGGCTTGGAGCAATATATAAAGTCAATGTTTGAATAAACTGCCATCTTGGATGCTCAGATTATGCAGAGCTGTAATAGCTGCTAATGGTGGATATTTTGATGAATTGAAAATAGTATTTTCTATGTATAAACTGTTTTCATAGTTTGTGTACTTATCAGTGCATTATTACAAATTAAAAAGGATTTATGCCAATATTGTCAAAAACCTCACTTTTCGAAGTCGTTTCCAGACTTTTGGAGGGCAGGTTAAATATTGTATTGTTCATTTCTAGAGATACAGGGATTACACAGCTCCATGGGTAAACTGATCATACATATTTTCAGTGGCGAAGAAACATGTCACTTTTTCTTTTAAATAGAAACAGTAATCTCGTCTTATTAAAACAACTGCATGGAACATATCTGTCTAAGTGCCAAACTATGCCTGCTACTCAAGTCACACTCAAGTGTACTCAAGTTTGCATGCACACTTTTGATAAATATTGTGTTTAAAAAAAATTTTGATCTAGAAATATGTTCTTTTTCTCTTTATTAAAAAGGTTGCATAGAATATAAGTATAAGAGTGCTAAAAATATTCTTATTTTGTCTATAACTCGCATATCTTAATATCCTTTTATATTATAGTTCCTAAATAACTTTTAAGGCCCTATATAGTTCAACCACACAGATTTGGAAATCCCAAGGTGGCTCCATGTCCAGATTTGTAATTTTACCCATTTTCAATATTCAATAACCAAATGTGGTTCTGTGTTTGACTGTAGTTCAACTATGACTCACATGCTAAATATGAAAATTAGAATGTTAATCATGGGTTTAGGAAAATATAGTGTGACATTTTAAATTATCGATAACCAGCTTTGAGAAAAAGCAGTTAAACTTAACAAAATATCTGTCATGACTGAAGGCTCGTGAAACTTGCGCTCTCGCTTCCTTGAACCAGGCAGGCAGGACTCGGAGACAGGAATTCTAATTCAAGATGAGACATTTTAATAAGAAAAACAAGAAAGAAAAGGAAACCGCAAAGAGCAACGCGGAGGTCCACAAAACAACATGTAACGGTAACAAACTGTGCACTCAGCGTAAACATAAACATACTGTAACATAAACGCTGTAAACAGTAAACATGCATGCATGGCATTTAATATGGTTTCATCACCATTCATATTTGTGTTTCTTCAGATAATTTGTTACATTTGGTTGATTTTACATGGAATAACATCATAGACAAACCAATCAGACCAGTTTCAGTTAAACTTGATCTGTCAATGTAATTAAATACCTTATTTATTAAGTTTTTGACAACTTCGGTCTAAAAGACAGTCTAAAAGACTATTCCCACTTGAGTGCAGGGCAAATTATAACACCTCTTTACATTTCTCTAAAATTGTTTAAGATCACTGACAGAGTTTACTGTTACATTACAGCTTTTATGTTCCAGAAAATAAATGTATTTTTGTTAATTAATTTATTTGGAATGTGAATCTGTCATGGGTTTGATATATAAATATATATTAGAGCTGTCAAATGATTAATCGCGATTAATCGCATCCAAAATAAAAGTTTTTCTTAACATAAT
>JAUCMS010000001.1:18193286-18204350 GCA_032357445.1 Enteromius radiatus
ATATAGCTGCACACATGGTGATATTGGCTCCACGTTGTCCAGGTACTTCGACAGTTGCCTGCTGGCCAATTAAATTCTGACCTCTCCTCCTTGTCCTGCCTCATCCAAAAATAAGACTTACCGGTTTTCATTGCGGAAAGTTCTGATGATTGAGGCCACCAATGATTTTCTGAGGTTTGGATGAAACATTGTAGCTGCTGCACTCATTGTCATGCCATGATTTATGACGTGGCCTCTACCACGTTCACCTACACCTCTCAAACGAGGCCCATGGCCACCTCTCTGGTGAGGCCTAAGCCCTCCTCTCAAACGAGGCCCACAGCCACCTCTCAAAAGAGGTGCTTGTCCCCTTCTATTCCTTTGACCACCATGCAACCCTAGCCTTTCACCTTCCACTTCTGGCTCCATGTCCTCACTATGTTGAGTAGGCTACTACAGTAGTAAACCACACATCTTACTTATATATGCGTACAAATATGTGAAATCAATCAGCAGTAATGAGTAGCCATTAACTCATTAAAGCCACAAAAGCAATTACGTAAAAGTGACATCTTGCATACAGTAATGTTGAATATAAAAATGTGTTCTGTAAAAGAGGTACATGGGGACATAGAAACCATATCTGATAAAGAATGAAATATGACATCCATAGATAACACTGTTAAAAAGAGGTACCACAGAGTTACATTTTTGTTCCTGGGCAACAAAACATATAAAGGTACCTTTAAAGGTACACAATGGGTCCAATTATGTACCCAAAAAAGTTATGTACCCTTTGTAACACCCCAGTGACAGCTACTTGTACCCTAAAAGGTATAGTTTTGTACCTTTTTAGTGTAGTGTAGTCCATCTGGGTCATATTCTGTGGTAATTGGTGTCAAATGATCTATCCTGAAACTGTCATAATCTAAACATGCACTATTTTCCATAAAATATATGCTTAAAGAGTAATGCAACCGTTATTTATCATTTTAAGCAGATGTATCAATTGATAGTTCGATCTTTGTAATGAAATGAATACACACTCAACTCAGATGTAATGTGTGAGTTGCATTTTGAAATAGTAATACTTTGATGTTAAGTTGTGTCATTTTGAACAGGTGATTTAAGTTCAATTAACAAATTATCTTTGGCTTATGTGTATTGTATCCAAGCATTTGAAAAATGTGTTAAGTGGTTTGAAAAATGTGCATTTTTGATCATTGGTTGTGAATTATGTGTCTACAGTTTTGAAAAATGACATTAAGGTTCAGTTATTAGTGCAAAAACGATTGTAAAAAACTTTAACACATACATTTATTTTTAAAGAAAAAAATCCAGATGATCACCAATGAGAAAATACCCCTTAAACTTCAAATCAGGAATAACTGCAACCAAATGCTTGTGATAATTATAGCTAAATGCCCTATGGTGGAATTATGTTCTACTCTACTTTGGCAAACTACTTTATTACAGCCACACTGGATTTTTTTTGAACATAGGTCATAGAAGATCATAGAATCTGACAAAAGTGAGCGGCTTCCACAAAATTAAGGCTGCCATACCTCTAGTTGAATGAGCCATGACCTCCAAGAGCGAGGGGAGAAATGGCATGCAATATCGAATAAGGGACAACCCTTCTTAAAAAGACCAAAACACACAAATAACTAATCAGACTTCCTCCACAGGGCACCTCTTACTTGCACTGGACACACAAACAAGCCTCTGCTGGTCTGAGTCCCAAAGGGGAGGAGGAAAGAAGGCCTGCAGAGCAATGGACCATGGAACGGAGAGCACCTTAGGCAGGTCTAGGCTACAGAAAGGCTTTGGCCATACTGGGCGCAAAGTCCTAATAATTGTATCGTCCTGTATATATGCATAACTAAGGGGTGTTTCCCTAACCTCCTCAACAGGATGTCTGCTCCCTGATGGAAAAGCCCAGGAATGTGAAATACTCTGTAGGAAAAGAGTTAGCAAGAGTGCTAACCTGTAAAGGGGGCTTTGTTATTGGTGAGCAGTGAGCACCAACGTGTGAGATGGCAGCCCATGGGCAGCCATTGTTAGCAGTATGCAATGACAAAGGCACCGTATGATGGGGTGTATACCACTCTTCCACAGAGGGGCCTGCTCTCAGAAACCCTCAGCCACGAGCATCAGGATTTTCTTGCTAACTAACCCCTTTCTATCACCTCTCTAGAACATGTTAAAGCCACTGGTCAGGTTAAGTTTCAAGTCCTGCCACAGCAACTCAGTTGTGTTTAATCAATTTGACTAGACCACTGCAAAACTTTAATTTAATCTTTTTTTCTTATCTTTTTTCACTTCCTGTCAGTTGTGATCTAAAAAATATTAGTAATGACTATTTTTTATGCCACAAAGCATGAAACAAGTATGGAACTGCTCCTTTTCATGGTTTGTATGCCACATATGTAACATGTTCCCTTTCAAAAGCTACACTAGATGCTGCGGGAAAATGCTCTTTGTTGGACCGGTTGCTGAAGTATGTGTGTTAAACATGCCAAAGTTTGGCTTATATAACCTCGGTCAGGTGACGTCATTTGATTATGTGCACCTGCAGGTTATAAATAGGCATGAACCGGACATATCCTCAGGCCTTTTTGTCTTCAAGGGCCGCTTTGTGTGTGCGTGTCTGGTTGATAAACAGTGCAAAAAAAAAAGCAGAAAGTGAAAGTAAGAAAATAACACTTACTATGGCATTGTCAGAGAGCAAATGTTTGCCTCCATGTGAGATAGAGCTGGAGAAATTCTGGAGAACTTTTTATTTTTATTTTAAAGATTTACCCCTGAACATTAGGTTATCAATTATAAATGTAAAAAATTTAATGAATAATAATGTAAAGAAAAAACATCACCATTAAACATTAAGAAAGTAAACATAATTATATATAAATATAATTTATTTTATATTTTGTAGATGTGCCTATTGTATTGTTTGTTTAGTAATTATCGATGTGAATTGATGTGAGAAAAATTATATATAACCCAGCTAAGTGCATTAGAATAGTGAGTCCTTTCTATTTTTTGAGAGCCCAGAGGCCTATTTGAACCCCCAAACGGATTTATTCATTTTCCAGAATGATACACAAAAGATTTAGGTAATATAGCTTATTCAAGTTATACTGTAGTACAAGCTGTGATTCAGCGCGCTGCTCCTGCTCTGTGTACGCATGCTTCCGCACTGCTTCCGCACTGCTTCCGTCCACGAGACTGAACGGAACGCGGAAAGTGTAGTGTACCCGAGCTGAAGCGTGCGGTGTGAAACTGGCTTAACAAGCACATCTGTCCGCTGCCCGCGCAAAACCGTGTGTGATGTGCTGTGAGTGATTGCGTTTTATCTCGAGATCAGACGAGTTATGCTCATCTCCTGTCCTTGAAAATATAATTCCCTGAATCGTAGAAATGCTGGATTAAGATCGTGTGGGGGGTCGAATCGAGATTGCGATCTTTTAACAATTAATTGTGCAGCTCTAATGTGAGAGACTTCTCGCAGATGATGATCGCCACACTTTTTGCTTTGAGTGCTTGGGAGAAGAACACACTATCCTCGGCCTCAAGGGACAATGAGAGCTCTGCGATCTCCTTCCAATCAAAATGCTTCGAGCACGGCTCGCGTTTTTTAAAGAAAAACCACAAGCCATGCTTAAACGGCCATCCAGCCCAAGGGATCTGGAGGGGTCAACTTCTCACATGGCACATCAATTGCCTCGAAATGATGGCTTTACTTCAGGCCCTGAAATACTTCCTCCAGCAGTCGAAAGGTTACCATGTCCTAGTATGGGTGGACAACACTACGGTTATCTCTTACATAAATCACCAGGGCGAACTGTGTTTGCGCCGCTTGAACAAGTTAGTGTAACAGATTCTGCTTTGGGCACAGGGCAAGTTCCTGTCCCTCAGAGCGATTTACATTCCAGGGCATTTGAATGTGGGAGCAGACTTGCTGTCCACATGGGGAATGGAAACTCCACCCCAAATTAGTCAGTCAAATCTGGAAGAGGTTTTATAGCCTTTGCCTCGCAGGAGACAACACAATGTCCCCTTTACTACTCTCTGACTATTCCAACTCCCCTGGGTTTGGACGCTATGGCCCAAACGTGGCCCAGACTGTGTCTTTATGCATTTCCTCCGATATCTCTGTTTCCCAGAGTCCTAGCCAAGGTCCATCAACAGGGGTTTCACCTCTTATTGATAGCGCCCCGCTGGCCGACCAGAGTGTGGTTCTCAGATTTAATATCTTTCCTCGACAGCTCACCGTGGGTGATTCCGGTCAGGAGAGATCTTCTGTCTCAGGTGCAGGGGGTTTCAAAGTTGGTGTATGGCAAACCATGTAGACCCAGTCCACTGCCAGATTGTTTCAGTGCTGGAGTTCTATCAGTGCAGGAGAAACTATCCTTGGGCCTATGTCCTAGCACTCTGAGAAAGTATGTGGCCACCTTTTCGCCTTGCATTGATGGGGTTTCTGTGGGAAATCACCCTTTAGTTGCCGCTTTATTCGTGGAGCTGAACAGTTGAAACCACCTACTAGGGCGACAGTCACTTTATGGGACTTAGTTATTGTGCTCGAGGTTCTGGTTGATACCCCTTTCGAACCACTAGAGTCAGCGCTTGTTTGGTTTCTGACCCTTAGGATGGTTTTTCTAATAGCCATTACTTTTCTGAAGAGAATTGGGGATTTGCAGGCCCTGGCAGTCTCTTCATCCTGCCTAGCCTTTCCCCTGGGATGGTCAAAACTGTTCTGCATCCTCACCCAAATTATCTGGTGAAGGGTGCCCCCTTGCAGCAAGTATGTGATGTGGCAGGTCGGTCCTCTCCTCACACATTTATCATATTTTGTAGTCTGGATGTCTATGCTACTCTGGGCTCACGGGTCGTCAAATCAGCATCTCAGAGTCAGATCTAGATCTCTTTGATGATTGTGCGCACACAGTACCCAACCCTGGGGATTCAGACACTTTCAGTGCGGTGGCATTGGTATTATCGTTCCCAAAAGCGTTATAAGCAGCGTCGAGTGTAGCTTTTGAAAGGGAACATCTCGGGTTACTGGACATACTTTCAGACAAAAATTTACCTGATGATATGTCCGGTTCATGCCTATTTATAACCTGCAGGTGCACATAATCAGGTAATTAAACTAGGTAAGGTTAAAGGTGCTCTATCAGATTTCATTTTTATCTCAAACCATATGCATCATCCCTTGATCGTCTTGCTGTCTGCCCTCTGAAGACATTGGGAACAAACCCGGTCTCGAAAGACAACACAGAGGCTGCAATACCAAAAGAAACACTATGGGCACAGGATGTGCACCAAAGCAAAAACAAACTACGGCCAACCAATTGGCAAGGATAGGTGGGGGTTAATGCTCGTGCACATAATAGACAGAGTTGATTGTACAGCGTGAATCTGAGAGTGGGTTAGCTGAATACTTTATATTATTTTTGGAAAATGGCTGAGGCACGACTGAAGAAAAGACCCTCGAAGGAATATAAGGCGAGAAGAAGAGAAATTGAAAGGTTTCAATATATCAGCTGTAACTAATAAAATAATATCATAAAAATATTGCATAAAGATATACAGATTGTATAAATTTACTTTACAAACAGTTGGATTTTCCTTAGACATGTTAGCTTGATGTTAGCTCTGTCGCTGTCTCTCTTGGGTTAGCATCACCATTCGCATCAATGCTTTTTGTGCATTCACGGCAGTTACAGAAACACTGGGGGGAGGGGAGAGCTTGCTCTGTTTTGTTTTGTATTTACGTGAAACGTCAGCAGAAGTGACGTCAAACAGCATCTCAAAGAGAACCTTTAAGCAAAGAAAGTTGAAACTGTAAGGCTTTAATTTAAATTGACCTATAAATGATATATTTTACACTGCCTGCCATTTGGATATAAATGAGCAAATATGGAAGAGTTTAAGATTGGAGCATAATTGCATTGATTAATATGTTTCTGGCATGTTATACAGTTCTGATGCAGTTCTGCAACAGTTCTGATGCAGTAGGTTTTTGGTGGATAACATACACCCAATACGTGTTCCAGGATGTCTATATTAAGATTCACCAGGCTCTCTCATTTTTGATACAATATCTCTAGTAAAAAACAAAATTAATGCAACTCTTGACGAAAATAAATTATATTATGTTGTTGAATAATAATACTATTTTTTGTGTCTGTGTGGAAGCAGTGTAAATTTGACTACACACATCCCAAAGACTTTCAATAGGTTAAGGTCTGGACTCTGTGGTGACCAATCTTTCATAAACTGAGCCGGATGAGTATTGGCTTTGTTATCATTGAATATGTACATGGGCATGTATTTTTTTTAAATCTATACTCTGACTAACAATGGTTTTCAAACCTGTCCTACAAGAACCCCTACCCGGCACATTTTGTATGTCTCCCTTGTCAGACACACCCAATTCAGGTCTTGCAGTCTCTAGTAAGGAGCTGATGAGTTGAATCAGGTGTGTCTAATAAGGGATATATGTAAAGTGTACAGGGGAGGGGTGCTTGTAGGACAGGGTTGAAAACCACTGATTTATAAGGTTAAAAGAAGAGTTATGAAACATGCAACATGCCACTGCAATAATTATTTTCATTTAAATCCAGGCAGTAATTTTCCAGGCATATTATTAAGAATTGTCTTTCCACATTAAAAGAATGCTCTTTTCGCATAACAAGAATATGTAAAATGTTCTTGATTGCTTAATCAAAGTGATTCTGCCAGTCCATACATTACTTGTTAGTTTTGTTTTAATATTTTCTGTAAATGGCTACACAAATCTATCCTCTTATAAGCAAGTTAATATGTAATTATTGTGCAACTATTTACATGAATAATAAATGGGTTGTGGTGTTGGTATATGATATGTAGATAATCTGAATGATTATGTAGGCTGTTAGCAATTTAGACAAAGACAATATTAGTATTATTTCTGTCTGATTTAAAATTAAAAGCAAAACTATTTTCTTCTCAAGAATCTTTAGCTTATTTTTTTAGAGTCTTGAAAATCAGGTTTCGCATGTTATGTGGATGATGGGACTAAATGCTCAGCAATGAGGATGCTGTCATTCATTTCAGAAGGATAAATCAATATTAAGACAGCTCATTCATATGCACAGTATTCATATGTACATACATTTTTCACAAGAGTTGTTCAGCACATGACAAGCCATATTACAATTGCATACTTTTACAAGCTCAAAATTATTATATTGTTGATTTAATACAAATACAGTTTGCAATATATTTGTACTTACAGTGTTCTGCTTACTATTTCAATATTTCATGTTATCTTTATCAGTCATTGCTACCACCATATAATTGTTTCTATTCATACTGTTTGCAGTGAAATTATTTGATATTTTTATATACTTTTAAAAGTCATGCTGTCTGGTCTCAAGGTCTGTGATTTGAAAAAAAAAAATACAACCAACATCCCTGTACATTACAAAGAAGTTTAAAACTTTGCGCACTTTACAATAAGATCTCAGTCATTACTCATCATTTAACTAATATGAACAAAAAATGAGCAATTTATTTATTTCAGCTTTTATTAACT
This sequence comes from Enteromius radiatus, assembly GCA_032357445.1. Taxonomy (NCBI): domain Eukaryota; kingdom Metazoa; phylum Chordata; class Actinopteri; order Cypriniformes; family Cyprinidae; genus Enteromius; species Enteromius radiatus. The sequence continues at coordinate 18,200,848 of JAUCMS010000001.1, forward strand.
TAGTTAGTTAATAAAAATAAAATCGTTTATTGATCATTCAATGTAAGTTCAATGAGCATTAAGCAGTATCAACAGATATTAAGACAGATATTAAATGTTTTAGGATAATAAATGCTGTTCACTGTTGGTTCATGTTAACTATGTATTTGACAAATACGACCTTCTGTGCAATTTTACTCAAATAATTGATTTCTCTAAATGTCATAACAGATAATGTGAAAGTAACAAACAGCATCAATCATCCTATAATATCTAAGTTTAAAAAAAGACTGAAATTCAAATATGTGAAAGCATTATTTTTTGTTAGAGACTATATATATATATATATATATATATATATATAAAAGCAGACTCTTTTCCCAGTGAAATCAGCTAAGCTTCCCTAAGGCAATTACTGAAAGTACACGTCAACAGAGATAAAATGCTGAAGTTCAACTAGTGATGCATGTATTTATGAATGTGCTTTACTTATCAAAGATGTCTCCACACTGCTCCACCTGTGAACATAATGTGAAAGTAACATGCAGCATCAATCATCCTATAATTTAAGGTTAAAACCTTTGTTGCTGTCCTGCCTAGTATCTAAGATTAAAAAAAGACTGAAATGAATATATATACAGTATATATATATATATATAGAATATTAAAGCAGACTTTTTTTTCCCAGTGAAATCAGCTAAGCTTCCCTAAGGCAATTACATAGAGAGCGCGTCAACAGAGATAAAATGCTGAAATTCAGGTAATGATACATGTATTATGAACGTGCTTTACATATCAAAGATGTCTCTGCACTGCTCCATCTGTAAACACAGACTAAGCATCAGTTGATTGAACTTGAACTTGAAGAAAAGATCTGACTAGTTTAGTTGACATTGAAAAAGGCAGAATGACTGCCTATATCACATATTTTTTTGAAAAACAATCTGGATTTTATTACATTTATGGTAATCCAAAGAACTAAACAGAGGACTAATAATAGGTAAGGGCATGCAGCTGATAAATGATTACACTGCTATGTTTGTTGTTCTCAGAACGGTCACTGTTTAATTAGACCATATTTTTTACAAATGTAATTTAAATAATTTTTGATTAACTGCCAGATACAACTGTTTTGAATATATAACAGAGTTGTGTGATTTTTGTGTGCTATTTTTACGTTATGCATTACTTTAGTTAGATTTTGGGTTTCTTCTTTTCTTTCCTGAAAAACATTACCAATTTATTTATTAAGCTAATGTCTCTTTAAATGAAACGAATGTGCACATGTTTTACTGGATGTGCGGTAAACTATGCAGAACTGGTTTTAGCCCTATTGATTTAACACAAAACATTCACACATCATCTTTGAACATTGTTTTCAAATGGAATTCCCACGTTAAAATTGTGAAATGCTGGTAATAACTTATTGTGTGCTGTGGACTATTTTGTAATCTGTATTTGGATGATAAACACTTCAAATCAAACAAACACTGGCCCTTGTCTTTCAAAAATATTGAGACAGATAGACAAATCTAAAAAGTGGATTTAGAGTATAAATGGTCAACATTAAAAAAGAAAAGAAAACTAGAATAAAACCATACTGTTTTTTTCATATTGGAATCTCTGTTATGTTGAGTAATTCAAACCAAGCACGCAACAGCTGACCCTCATCTACCTAGGGATGCAATACTTATCACAGCACCCATAGTTCTTTATTATTTTGACCAGCTGTCATGTTTTACTCAGGATTTTGCCTGATTCTCCTCTGAATCAGACAGAGTGTGATCAAAAGAGTGTGTACATGTCTTAGTTCAATGAGAATATTAATGATAACCTTAACATTAATATTAATATTTACCAATATTTCTATAATGAGGACTGTGATTAAAAAAGAAAAGAAATGAAAAGGCTTGTAAGTTGCTTAGCCATCTCCCTAGCAAGCTGAAGAGATTTGTATTTTCCCCCGTCTTTGTAATTTTTCATGTATTTGCAGGAACACGGGGTGACATGAAAAGGACCATGTCCCCCCACTTAGTGGTTCTATTTATTATTATAGGTAAATATTGATTTTATTTTTATTTTTTTATGCAGCAAACAGTAGCACAGTGTCAAACTAATGTTCATAATATCTATTCTATTAGGATTGTTGGGAAAAACATGTGAAAATCAAGATAATTGTACTGATTCAGGTAAATAAAAAGATCTGTCATTGTTTACAGTGGTAGACTAGTAACACCAGTACATTAAATTAATTAATTAATAAGTTTAAAGAAATATAACAGAAACAATTGTTGTTATCACATACCCTGTATTTACAGCTAATATAATTTTTTTATTGTTACCTCTTTCACTTCATCAGCAGTTTCACATCATACACCCTCACCAGACCGAAGAGATAACAACAGGACCCAATTGAATGTAAGGTTATAGCACATTTACAATTTTTCACTATAAATGTAATACATTTTAAATGACATTTTTCATTGTTTCTATAGGACAGAGCACGGAAATACTGGCCTGTGGCAAACCGTACAGAAATTAAAACTTTTAGGTAAGTGAGAACAAAAAACTCATTCTGCGCTGACTTGCTGTTTTAAACCTGAGATCTCACAAAGTCACTGATTTTATAAGGACCTTTTTTGCTAAACCTAATAAATTGTGACTAAATTGTTTAAGTCTTATGTTTTTTTCCCCTTTATATTTAACCCAGAATTTCCAATGGCGACTAGGATTAAAAATGTAGCTTGCACCTAGTCACTGTTATAATTATGAATTGCAAAAATATACATTTGAAATGTTAATTAAGGCATAATAATTATATAAAATATAAAAACTTTGTAAATACATTTTCAAATAATAAATAATATAATATAGCAAATGAATAAATCATATATATAAACTTAAAATAATAAATAAAACACAAATATAATATTATTATTATTTGCATTAAACTATAAATTAATTCGTTTTTTTAAAAAGTCAAATCACTTTTATTTATATAGTGCTTTTAACAATGCAGATTGTAGCCAAGCACTGAAAATTATCAAATAGGAGAACAAAGTGATGGTAATGTATAATGATGAGAATTAAACTATTTATTTAGCAAATTCAGAGATTCAGGTCTCTGTAATCAAGATGACGATAATCACTAGAAATCAGGTGTCTGAAATCATCTAGGTTATGAATATAACCTCTGTTATATTGAATATTCTTGAATGTTGGTTGCAAACTTAACTCTGTTATGAATATAACCTATTTTAGATACATTTTTTTAAATCATCTTAAAATCATTTTAATCAATCAATTGTTTTATTATTGCTTTTATGATTATTCTACTCCTTTTTATGTAAAGCACCTTGAATTACCTCTGTGTATGAAATGTGCTATATAAATAAACTTGCCTTGTTCCTTGAAGGAACTCGAGCTGCGTCACATGACCCTGGAGGGCGTTCCCAAAGCGTCATGTGACGCAGCTCGAGTTCCTGAAAAGGAACGTCTAGGTTATGAATATAACCTCTGTTCCT
>JAUCMS010000001.1:18276969-18288652 GCA_032357445.1 Enteromius radiatus
AGCTTCATTTTGACCTGAAAATAGGATGTTTGGGAAATTGAGTGAGACGTTATGGATTTGTGTTTACTGTTGTGAGAGTATGAGGCATAGTTTCAAGAAATGTGTTTAAGCAATCGAGAAAAACTGTAATCACAGCATCCAATTATTTCATTCCAATTAATTATGGAATGCATCAATACATAATCTCACTTCCCTTATTTCAACAGATTAACTCAGTCCTGATATTCACATCTTCAAGGAGGCCTGTTTACATCCACGGCACCAAGAACCCTGTAGTATCCTTCCAAGTCTCCACGTCCCTGCTTGACTGTTTCTGTCCTGGGTTCCTCCGTGATGTCAAGCCCTAGCAGCAGCCCAGAGAGAGAGGGAGGGATGGCATGTTCTGTTCAGCTGGAGGACCTCAACTCGCCTCCTGGACTAGAGACTGACCCTCCTTTAGCTGGAAGCCCAGTGCTCAGTCCTGATTCCAGCTCCCATGATGCCGCGCTCTCTGCCCCGGCGGCCTCCCCGGCTGACTCAGAGAACCTCAGTCCAGATGAGCTCGAGCTCCTGGCTAAACTGGAGGAACAGAACAGGTAAAACAAGCGCAACATACTTACAAAACAGTTTGCAGATATTTTTTTGGAAGTCAGTGACCAAAACTGTCATTCTTTAAAATACATTCTTACAAAATACATCCACATCAAACAGGAGACGTTTCAGCTCCACTTTCGTGATTTTCAATTGCATGCACAAATGTGCTGTAGCCTGTATCCTGAAATCCACTATGTGGTGTGTTCAGTTAAGTCATAACATTAAAGCTACCTTAAAACTGTGCATGCATGTGGATTTTGTAGAGAAATCAGTATTTGTATCATAATTTTAATTGTAATGTCATGACTCAGTCTTCATCTCTGGTGATCTCTGGTGTCTGCCGCCACCGATCATCAAACAATGGACAGAAGCAAGACTCGCCATACATTTTTTATTCTTCAGTGATCTATCTTACTTCTATATATGTCATAGTTTGTTGCCAAATCTGATCTATCCGGTTCTCGGGTTAAACTTTAGTGATCTGGTCTCAGTGGTTAACAGCTCACTGAAACGGAAGAATGACAAACTTTTTTTTTTTTTTTTCAAGTTACTCACACAAAGCTATGACTTCAAAAGAGTATAATGTGTATAGACTTTTCTTGATGCGCGTATGGTAACTTTTTATAATTTCAGAGATTGATAGACCCAGTTATCAGTCACTTTGGATATATATTTAAAAAGGAGTGATTTTCTAAATCACATTTTGCATTCAAAAAGTGGTTTCGAACCTGTGAGTATTTTAAAAAAGCAACATCAAGGTGAGCAAATGGGTAACTGCACAGAGCAAATGTCACAGCAGACATGCACATAGTGTGTTGCACTTTGATACTCGACGTCCCTCTGAACGTAGCAACACCTCAACAAAGGGAACACTATGCATACTTCAGACCGAAAGCTACGTGTGTGGTTTATCATTTGACCTGTGAGAGGCAAATTTATAGCAGTTAAGCGTCTCTTCCTGTAACAGCTGATATGTAACAAGCTTTCACTATTTATCAGTTGTGGTGGTTACCTGGCAACAACAATAGCAGCAGTTACCATGCTGAATATAGTACTTTAATGGGCCATTTAAGAGGACCGCAGCTGCCCTTGTTGGAATTAGTTATCTGTGCTCCTGTAAGACAAAAGCCAAGATTCCTTGAGATTTCACAAAGCATTAATAAACTGCTGTAGTCTGACTAAAATACTGTATTTTGAATTCAGGAAGTGGTGGAGTCAACAGGCGTGTATAAAGATGCGTTTGTATTGTGTTTTAGTGGTCTCTGCCAAGGCAACCATTACTTGCTATTACTCATATTTTATTTCCTTTATTTATTTTTATTTCCTCTATTTAACCAGGAGATCACATTGAGACAGTACTGTCTCTTCTTCCAGTGAGACCTGGTCAAGACGGCAGCACACAGAGTTTCAAACAATAGGAGTTACAAAATACAATACCACCAAAATTTACAAAATCATCATTCATCAGGATAAAAATTCAGATCATAAAAAACAAGTACAAGTTTCCTTTAAAACATTATACAAAAGATATTTGAAAGTACTCAAAGTTGGGAGTGTATTTGACCCGAAGATTTGGACTGGGTTAGAAAATATAGTTTTTTTTTTTCAATTTTTTGGGTTTGAGCCGGGCAGCAAGCCTCGCACTTCCCCGAGCCCAGTAGAGATGATAACCCTAGGGCGCCTCGGGAGCCCACCGAATCCTGAGTCCTCTCCACGGACAGCACACCAAACTCGCTTCACCTTATTAATTAGCAGTAAGTTTGAACTTGTGAAACGTGCAGTGCACATCCCATCCAGTAAATCACAGTAAGCTCTGTGGTTTATTTTGGGATTAAACAAACCTCAGCTGTTATGATATGTTAAATTCATAAAATCATGACACTGTTTATAAATTCGGTCGCTGTAGCAACTTTAAACAAAGCAACAGTATGGAAGTTTTCTTTATATATACATATACATATATTTATGTTGTTTACAATAAGGTGTCATTTATTAACATTAGTTATTGTATTAACTAACATGAACAATGAACTAACAATGAACGGTGCATCTGTCACACTGTTTATTAATCTTTGTTAAAGTTAGTTACAGTTGTTCATTGTTTATTCATGTTAGCTCACAGTGCATTAACTAATGTTAACAAACAAATACGTGAGTAAATCTTGAAATTAACATTAACTTCGATTAATAAATGCTGTAGAAATATTGTACATTCTTAGTTCATGTTTATTAATGTAGTTAACTAATATTAACCAATGAACCTTATTGTAAAGTGTTACCGTTTTTGTCATCCCAACACTACAGATTGTACCCTAAAACTCTTATGTTCTAAAACCTAATCACACATGCACAATAAAAATGTAATAATTGTGAGTTTGCATTTAGACAAGTTCTCTTGACTAAACTAAATTTATTTAATTCAATAAATACATTTGTTTTCAAGCAATCTACTTTCTTACATCCGCTGTCACTAATCAATTTGAAGTGTTCTTGCTAAATAAAACTATTAATTTCTTTGAAAACGATCTTACAGACCCTGAACCTTTGAAAAATAGTGTAGGTTTAACCTCCCTTACAGAATTTGAACCCACTTCCTTTTGGGTAACAGCCTAGATCTTTAACCACTAGGCTGCACTAGCATTTATATGCCCTGATTTCAGTGTGTTTTGTTGCATTCAGGTTGCTAGAAGCTGATTCCAAATCCATGCGCTCAATGAGTGGATCTCGGAGGAATAGTGGCTCGTCTCTGGTGTCCAGCTCATCTGCATCTTCTAACCTGTCCCATTTGGAAGAAGACACATGGATCCTCTGGGGACGGATTGTTAATGAGTGGGATGAGTGGAGACGAAAGAAAGACAAACTTCTGAAGGTGACCGATTGGTCCTTTTTCATTCAGATGTATTAACCCACATCATAGACACTAGATGAAAGCATCTAAAACTTGTACATTCATCTCTTATTTTCTCTCTATCTGCAGGAGCTAATAAGGAAAGGCATTCCTCATCATTTCCGAGCAATCGTATGGCAGTTATTATGTAATGCCACTGACATGCCAGTAAAGAATCAGTACTCTGAACTCTTAAAGATGTCCTCACCCTGTGAAAAACTCATACGCAGAGATATTGCCCGCACATATCCAGAGCACGACTTCTTCAAAGGCCAGGACAGCCTGGGACAGGAAGTTCTGTTTAATGTCATGAAGGTGAGACAGAAAGAAATTGGTGCTGAAAGAAAGATCATAGACATGGAAGCACAAGTGAACATTTACAAAAAGTAATTTTCACACTGATTAAAAAGAAAAAATGAAAGAGATAGATCACCCATATATATATATATATATATATATATATATTAGGGTTGGTAAGCAATTAATCTAATTTATCACAAAATCACACATCAAATTTGGCTGAGTAATTATTCCTTTAAAGTATCAGAGAGACATTAAAGTAGCTTCAGCAAGAAATATTTAGTTTGATCAAATTTATTACATATACTTTTTTTTTTTTCAACCATGAGTAAATGATGACACAGTTGTTATTTTTGGATAAGTAAACTATAAAGTTAATCATTTATTTTATTAATTTTGTTGTTACTGTGAAAATCTGAAATTATTTATTTAATGAAACGGTCTAAGTAATAAACTCTATGTACTAAATTAAATGTCTTAATGATTTAAGTAATTGAGTGAGTGATTTATTCATTCATTATTCATTCATATTCATTCAAAGTTCAAATCCAATGCGTCCAAGGCCAATGGTTCAACATGATAAATGGTTCACCGAGTTCATTCAAAATGTGAATTAAAAATGAAAAAATGAAAATGAAATTAAAAAATGAAATGCTGCTGTTTATTGCTTTGTCTTTATATTTTCATTGGCAAAATTGAGGAAAACGGACAACAATGTGTCTAAAATAACACAATATTAACTTTCTTACTAAACTGTTGTATAAGATCAGCATCACATTTGCACTCATGTGATATTTTCCTTAGCCTATTACTCATGTGATATTGCTATATGATGAACTATATATGACTCAAACAGGGGAATTCTTGCCCCATATTTAGAATTTAGGGACATTCTAACCAAGTTCTCTAGGCTCCATCGTGCAGTGAGATGTTTCCCTGCTTCATATTCAATATAAATCAGCTGTATATAAAATGCCAGATGATCAACATAGGTTTTAATAATAAATATTAATTAATAATTTTTAACTCATTAATTTTCACTGTAATTAATTAATCAAATTAAAATGTTAAATTACCAGCCCCCCATATATATATATATATATACTTGTATACTCTAATTTTAATAGATGTTTCTTAATCTCACAGGCATATTCCCTTGTGGACCGTGAGGTTGGTTATTGTCAGGGCAGTGCCTTCATCGTAGGATTGCTACTTATGCAGGTTTGCTTCTGCGTTTTTCTTGTCATAATGAACTAAAGTAAGATAAAGAAATATCTGTGAGACTAACTTTTCATACATGAAATTCGTCATTCATTGTCTGTTCGTAGATGCCGGAGGAGGAGGCCTTCTGTGTGTTTGTCAGACTAATGCAGGAGTACAGGCTTAGGGAGTTGTTTAAACCCAGCATGGCTGAGCTGGGTCTGTGCATTTACCAGTTTGAACACTTGCTACAGGTAAGGAGGAGTACTTTATAAAATACAAGCTACTAAAGATGCGCATATAATGTTGGAGGAGCATTTAAAAAAAAGGCATTATAGACTGCCTGTTTGAGAATGTGTTGTTGTGATTTTTCCAATGATTAGACACAGAGGTGGTTTATTAGATGCTATAGGTAAATAACGAGGAGAATAACAGCGTGCAGTTAACGGTAGAACTGTTTTCACTACAAACCAATGTGTTCATAATTAATATAACACATTAAATGATGACATCAGTTTTCAATATTAAGCAGCAAAACAAACTGTTTTGTACAGCTAAAAATAGCTGGATTCGCATGAGACCGGAAGCTACACCCATAGAATTTACAAATGGTGGCGGACATTTTACATCAGGATACCACTGGTCTCAAACTCAATTCCTGGAGGGCCACAGCTCTTACTCTAATCAAACACACCTAATCCAGCTAATCAAGCTCTTCAGGATTATTAGACAGCAGGTGTGACTTGGAGGTGGTTGGTGCTAAACTCTGCAGAGCTGTGGCCTTCCAGGAATTGAGTATTAGAACATTTTGTATATGCAATACCATGTTTGTCCACAAGGAGGCAACAGATTTATAACACATTGACAGTCAATAGGCAATACATTTGCTTCTTCTCAGAAGCGTTTTTATCTAATGTCTTTCACAGTATAGTTTTTTTTACTGGTATGTTTTTATCTCTGTGATCAGGAGCAGTTGCCAGAGTTGAACGTTCATTTCCGGTCTCAGAGTTTCCATACGTCTATGTACGCCTCCTCCTGGTTTCTTACACTCTTCCTCACCTTCCTGCCCCTGCCAATTGCTACACGTATCTTTGACATCTTTATGTATGAGGTACGGACACAAGAGCCTTTGTGTGTGTTTGCGTGTTGCTGACTTGACTGTATAGTCTTGTGCAAAATATGATAAACTCAAATAAAACAAACGGTTGTTTTTATAGTTGCACTATGACCTAATCAACCTGAATGTGCAAAGAACATATTTTAATGTACTACAGTGAAAATGTAAAATGTTGAAGTTTGTGTGAGGCTAAAGCAAAAGGATGGAAAGTCCCCACCATCATTTTTAAGCACTATCAAGTACAGAATTTGTGAGTGCTGTATGTGTTGCATGCAGGTTTTCAGTTTTTTTTTTTCAAAGGTGTGAATGCATCTAAGGGTTGTAAGATCTTATTTGAGAAATGAATATACTAGGGTGTGAGAATTTGTTAGTCTGTGATTATATGAATACTGTGTATTATATTCTCAGGGTTTGGAGATCATATTCCGTGTTGGAATAGCGATATTGCAGTACAACCAGACAGACCTCATACAGCTAGACATGGAGGGAATGTCACAGGTTAGAGGAAAATCATCTCTGCTATGTACATCAATATGTTACACATGCAACAGCATAAACAACACTTGATGTTTGTTTAACTATCTCACCACAGCACTTTCAGAAGGTGATTCCACATCAGTTTGATAGCTGCCCAGATAAGCTGGTCCTACGGGCTTATCAAGTCAAATACAACCCTAAAAGAATGAAAAAGTGAGTGATCTGAAAGTTTAAATAAGTTATCTTTGAGTAAAAAGTAAAGAAAGATTCACAATAAATAAAAGAAAGTTTAGTGCTTCTCTAGGTTCAGTTGTTGTCGTTTCATCCACAGGTTAGAAAAGGAGTATACCACTATTAAGAACAAAGAGATGGAGGAGCAGATTGAAATTAAGGTCTGTACATGCATGTTTAGATATAATGGCACATATATTGCTTAAACCTAGGGCTGCCCTTAACTAAAGATATTTCTGGTTGTTTATTTTAAGCATTAGTCGACTAATCACACATTAAATAATAAATAATGTAAATCATTATATTGAGTCTTTATTTGCCTATATAAGCACTCAAGCACATGCATAAAGTTTGCCACAGTTCAACAGCAGAAGTTATGATTATGAATGTGTCAGGGAAAAACAGCATCAACATTTTAATCATTTATTGTTAAAGTAGTGCTTTCTTTGTTTTTGGTTTAAGACACTGATTCATCATCTCCACAGTTGTGACCACTACTCTTCAGCTTCTATGCTCCAAACAGACACTTGAATAGCACACGTATTTCTAGATTAGCTTCAGATTGAGCAGCTATGTAAAGTTGCTAATGCTATGCTTAACACATAGACTAGCCATTAACAAAGTGTTGTTTTCTTCTGTGAGTAATACAAATAAAAGTATTTTTTTATATAATATCCCTATATTTAAAATATGTTTTACCCTTTCATTTGAACAGAGACTACGTACAGAAAATAGACTACTGAAGCAGAGGATTGAGACACTGGAAAAAGTGAGATGGCTTCTTCAGACCAATATGCATGAACCTAAAATAGAAAAGCTTGAATAGTTTGTGTTTGAGTAAACAATGTAAATATCTTTGAAAACATGTAGATTTTCAGAGGCTCAGCTGTATTGTAACTTTTTTTTTGAAGTCTTGTCTCTTTTGATTTTATCTGCCTTTCTCTGTTAAAATGATTTCTTCACATTTTTCATCACAAGCACACTCTCATTCTGTACCTTCATATATTTTTTATTCTTTTATCCTTCACCACTTGATTTTTTTTCCTACCCAACCTTTAAAAATGTTCCTTTTTTCTTCTGTCTGTGGTTTTCCACCTGTTTGTTCATCCATTGTGTCCTTTCTTTTCCCCTGTTCTTTCTGTCCATATTTTCAACCTTTTCTCTCTGTCCCTTTCTTTCCTTTTTCTTCCTTTTCTTGCGGTGTTGTAGGAGAGTGCTGCATTAGCAGACAGGTTGATTCAGGTACAGTACTGTCAAGCCATGTGCTCACTAATCCCTCCGGCCTTTCCTCCTCCCATTACTCAATCATATGCTTCTTGTCTTCAACCTTCCACTATTCCTCCTATAATCCACTCTTTTCCTGCCCCTGCGATGCCTCCTCCACGAAATTCTGAGAATGGGCCTGTTGCATGAAAGTGGTTCTTTGTTTTTCTGTGTTTCTCATCACTGCCTTGACAGCTCATTTGTCTTTATGGCTGTAACAATGTCTAAGAGGTACTCAGAATGAAAGTCAACCCTGACGCTGTCTGCTGGCAGTTTAACCTTGCATGTGGGATGTGGAAGCATAGGTGTGCATCAGGGTTCTGTATTAGGTCCGGTGGCATTTATCATGTAATTCATCAAATTCCAAAATTCAGTGGGAGTCTTTTGATTATTGAATTAATCTAATTTCTTCTTTGGTTTTATGAAGCAGGTTTATCATTGCATGTAGCCCGTCTCATTACTTTGTTTGAAATGTCATACTTCTCTTCTCTTAACCACAAGTTAAAAGGCAAATCTCCCAAAAAGAAACTTATGCTATTTCTCTTCACTCAGGGTCAGGTCACACGGGCCCAGGAGGCAGAGGAGAACTATGTTATTAAGCGTGAACTGGCTGTAGTTCGGCAACAGTGTAACACAGCCAGTGAGAGTCTGGAGAAGGCGCAAGACACGATACGTGAACTTCAGCAACACAAGGTAACAGCAGATGCGCTGCTACAAGTTGGGTTTCAGTGCTGAGAGAGTTTTTGCTGCACTCAGCTGACCTAAAATATGCAAACCTTTCCATGAGGTCTTTTTAAATAAAGCCTTTTATGAAACTACATTAAATGACTGGAGTGAACTGTTCACCCATCATTTGAAAACGATGTCTGCCGCTAGATGTAGAACTTGTAGCACAAAGCCAGACAAACACACTAGCAAGTCAGATTGATTATAGATGATTTGGGCAGTTTGCCTAACTTCACATTAACCTTTTTTTATTATTTATGGCTGTTATTTCATGAGATAATCAATGTATTAACCCAGTAAACTCTGAAACTGTGTCAGCATGAAAGCACTGCAAAGTTGGCCAGTTCTCTCGGTTATGCTTTATCACTGCTGATGTGTACAGTGTAAAACAGACACATCAATCACATCGCATGACCAAAAAAGACAAAAAGTTATTTCTAGATTAAAATCAGTTTGATTTCCTACCTTTTATTAAACTACAATTAAACGGAAAAGTAATACAGCAGCTGGTTATGAGGAAAGATTATCTCTTTTTATAAAGATGATGCCGTTTACCAGAAAACTGAGCATGGTCACATGTCATGTAAACATGTTTTTATTTTTGAACCATCATTGTGTTCACTGTACACATGGCTGCAGGCTGTTCTTAGTCAAAAGTTCTGCTTTTACACGGTAGAATTACCCTAAACTGGGTCACTGACAGGTCAGTGAATATTTTTTGGTTCGATTTCTGAAAATGACTATTAGTACCAAGTTGACAGTTTGAAGCCCCTTTATAATTAAAATTAAATAAAATTAAAATATTTAATCACCCTTACAAGTTAAAAGAATAGATGCCACAGCATCAATATCTAGCAAATAGGGTATTTTGGAATTTTCATTTTTTTTTTCGTTTAGGTGTCAATGGCGTGTGTGAGAAGATGTCAGGGTGTGGTGTGTGTCATGTTGGGTGTAAGCTGTGACCCCGCGAGTGTTTCACACTCACAGCAACACTCTCTGGTCATATGCACTTTCTTGTGTTACACTCAGAATTGACCATTGTCCTATAGACATGCTGATGTCAACAGAACTAATGTACTATGTACAGATAACAGCTAACCTTTTTTAAGCTGTTTTTTCTTATAAATCTAAATTTGTGTGACTTGTCGTTAGGGGTTCAACGGTTCAACTGATCTGTGATCCGTACTGACCCGACCCCACAGTTCAGCATGTATGCGATTCATGAACTGGTTTAACCAACGGGTTTTCTAAGTCTTGCCAATTTAAACATTCAAGTAACGTTAAACCATTTAAAGTGATACTTCATCCCAGAATAAAAATCACTTGCGTATCATTCCAAACACGTACAAACTTTGCTTGTCTTCAGAAAAACAATTTAGTTTGTTCAAAATGTAACAAAATTGTGTTCCAAAGATAAACAATGCATTTATGGGTTTGGAATGGTAAGTGATTAATGGCAAAATGTTAATTTTGTAGTGGAGTTAAGTGCAAAAATAGGTCATAGAATATGGTACTTGTGCTTATTTCTGTGCGCACGCAGTGAAATGTGTGTGTTTCAGACAACACCAGAATGCAGCATTCAGTTTGACTTTCTGTCAAAAATCTGCATGTGCTCATCATTAAAATACTCACACATCACTTCTTTTATACCAGTTATTGAAGTATTTTACAGAGTTCTACGTTATTTCATTATATTTCCTGTAAAATAAACACTCTCCAGTATGTATCTGACAGGAATTTAGTATATAAGGGTGAGTGTTTATGCTGCTTATTCGACCTAAATCTGATGAATCTGGTACTCATTACCCAGAGCAAAGGGGCTCGCTGTGGTTGATATGAAATGTTATTTGTGGTCTGCATTTCACATCCTCTACTAACACACACATATATATATACAATCTGACCTATACGATTTCATTTTAATTTACCGCTGTTTGCATTTGGTAAAATGTCATAAGTAGAGTCTGGATCTCTGACAGTGCATGTTTTCTCTTGTGAGAGATTAATTTCCGCTGCGCTTTGCTAACTGGAAAGGAAAGCGTTTGGTTTTTAGCTAAAAGTCCAGTCTTTCTGTCAAGACTTTTCAAGTGCACAGAGGCAGAATGAGCGAGAGTCTCTGTGATTGAAACATCTGAGTAATACTGGTATGATGAAGTGACTGGAAAGCATGGAGGGAGGCAAGAAAAACAGAAGTAAAAGTCCGTGGGAACTAGTCTTCACACAAGTCTCCAGGGCAGGCCACAGCCCCCTCTGGTAGGCCACAGTATATGCACGCAGAACACAGTCACATCAACACTGCTGCTTCAGTGATAGATAATGCTAAAATTAACTAAATAAATTTCCAGATGCACATCTGTTGCTATGAGTAGACACTTACAGAATGACTGTTGTTTTTCATACGTAATCTTACAATTTTTGCAAATGCAAAAGAGGATGAAATTGTTATTTTATGACGTAAGGTCTAGTGGCCTGCTGTGTTGCAGTGAAATTAAGGTCTGGTTTTAACACCTGACTGGCTTAGGCCTTTGACAGAATGGTGACAAACAGTGATATTAGTAATGTAACACCTATCTACAATAACAAATGTATTCTTTACTCCAGCAATCATGAGAAATTCTTCCACCAAGTAATACAATTCATCAGTCTAACTATAGACTCTTCATGGTAACCAGCAGCATTGACACAAAATAAAAAATAAAGCACAACAGGAACCACATACAAATAGTTTTTCCCATTTTCTCCATAAGGATTTATACAATCCATAAATGAAACAAATTGTCTGTAAAATGAGCGTTACAAAACATTTTAAAACTGCATACATAATGTATTTTGAAGCAGAGGTGTGGACTCGAGTCATGTGACTTGGACTCGAGTCAGACTCGAGTCATGAATTTGATGACTTTAGACTC
>JAUCMS010000001.1:18310924-18326209 GCA_032357445.1 Enteromius radiatus
CCTTGACTAACAAAATCCTGACACTCCAGCAATGACTCAATTGTGCGCCCTTTTGTTATCTGATATTTTAATACAATTCTGTACAGCCCATCCTGGTTAGTAGAAACAAATGTTCATGAAATTATAGTAGCAATACAACTTGCATAACAATGAATGACATCACAGACCTTCTGAATCATGTGACAGGAAGAGTAAGGCAGGAGGATATTGAGTGTACCATCTTTGCCCCTTTTAACAGAGTACCCACAATGACCTGGGGCCTCCAAAACAGGAACAGCTTCTGTTTTTATCCCATCAGAAGGGGCTATAAAAGAACATTCAAATTCAAGTTATTTATTTATTTTAAATACAATATAAGCCTGAATATAAAACACACCTTGTACAAAGAGGCCAGATGTTGGTCCAGGTGGCAGTTTTACGCTCATGTGTTGGTTAGAACACAGCAGCTGAAATTCAGGGGGTAGGCGAGCAGGTGTGGGTTTGGTTGCAATGTGAGGAATGATTTGATGCAAAGGTTTGAATGTAACAGGAGGAACTGTAGGCTGTGTGTCTTTGTGTGCCTTGTGGTGACACTGAAGCTGTAGGGTTCGGTGTCGCAGTTGAGAGAGATCCCAGAACCTGACTGTTAGAGACATCACTGTGGAGGACTGAAGCATAAAGAGCAAGCCATATTTTAATGCAATCTCAAATTTATTCCACATTTCATTTTGTAATGTATTGCAAGGTCTCATTACTAATACCAGTTACTTATTAAAACCATTAAATTATGCATATCAGTTATACATGCATTATAAAAGCCAGCTTTTTGTAACTGTAAAATATTAAACATATCAGCTGCTTTTACTCAATTTATTTATATATATATATATATATATATATATATACACCTGTGTATGTATGTATATATATATATATATATATATATATACACACAATATACGCCGATACATTTTCAAAATTTTCTTGATTTATAATTACTTTGACATTCAAAAGCTAAACACTTAAAGTGTAAGTTCACCAAAAAATAAATAAATAATTCTGTCAATTACTTATCTTCATCTCAGAGCTTTTTGACCCCCTGTAGACAACAAGGTAACTTGAAGAGTTAATCCTTCTTTCTTTGAACACACAATGTCAATGCATTCTCATAGTTTGGTAGGAGTTGGGAACATTGCTGTTGCGTTGTTGTATATGAAGGAAGGGTCACAGAGCTCACCGTTTCTATCCAAAAATATCTTAATTTGTGTTCCAAAGATGAACAAAGGTCTTACGGGTTTGAAACAAAATAAGGTTAAGTAACTGATGACAGAATTTTTTTTTTATTTTGGGGGGGACTAACCCTTCCAATTCCAAATGTACTGCATTAAGGTTTAATCCATTTTAGTTAATAACGTGCTGGAATATGGCTCACCATTTTTTGTGTGTGGCAGGAAGGCAGTGGTGAAGAGAGCAGAACACTGCCACCTCTAGATTGGAGTGTGTATTTGCAGGCTGCTGGGACAGATGAAATTGAGATCCAGGTATTTGTCTTCGCATCTTCATAAATCCCCAGAGAGATACAAAAAATAAAATAAAAATAAAAGAGAGACTAGTCCCTTGCACTGGATTTTTTTTTCTTTCAATATATAAAATAAAACCATATTGTGAATTATTACAAACATAAATATCCAGAAACATGGTTGGGAAGCACTGATAGCTCACCTTTGAATTTAATGGAGTCAGCTCTTGCTAAGGGCAAAGTTACCAATATTTTATTTCTCATGCATTTAAGAGATGGAGACTCGGGGGTTTGAGCAGGAGTAGGAGGAAAAAGGACAGGGAGCAGGGTCGCTTGTGTAACTGGAGGGGTCATGTATGTAGGTTGAGGACATGATGTCCATGGCATTGGCTGGATGGTTGGTTGCGAAGCAGAGGTCATGGCTAGTGAATATTGTGGAGTGGGTATCCTTGGGTATTGGGGTACTGTCTCTTCATGCGTTTGTTTTTTTGGATCTACAGATAGAGACAGACGTTGTTTAGAAAAATCAAAAGGAGGTGCCAGATGATGAAAGGGATACATGGGATAAATATGAGCAGGTGGTTTCTGTGGTGCTCCAGGCTGTTCATAAGGAATGTGAGGGATCACAGCAGGTTTAGATGCAGCAGTTTGCCGAGTGAATTCAGGAACCGCTGCCAAAGCAGGAGCACGTGGGATAAAAGGATGAGAAATAAGGTAAGGAAGAAACTGAGGCAGGCGGGGAGGAAATGGACAAGAGAAGGTGAACTGCTTTCCATCCAAGATGATGACAAGGGTGTTTTCTTCATCCTGCAGAAGGAAACAAGTTTTCAAAATGATACCAAGGACAAATAGAAGAAGCACTTACCCTCATGTGACTTTTATAAATCATCTACTGTTTTAAATATTTCTGGAACTGTATAAGATGCCATGACTTTAGGATAATGTTCTAGCTACACATATAAAACAAATTTAAAATCCTCAAAATCCTTGAAATAAGTGGTTTTTAATAATGAACTATTATTTCAAACAAAATTGCTTCAGTAGTTTAACAAAACAAAAAAAATTATGTACTATAAGCCTTGATGCACTAAAATCAACAAGTACAGATGAAAAACATGGTAAATTACCCCAAGGGTAGGAGACTAATTACCTTCATTTTAAGTGTCTGTTTCTTACCTTGACAGTCACACATCTTGAGTTGAAAACAGTATGAAGTAGTACAACATCAGACGGTGAATGTATGCGATATGCACACGTCTCAGAAAGGAGAGGCAGGATTTTACCATCCACTGTAGATAACAAATACATAAACTGTGGATAACAAATACCTAAATACATTGCATTTAGGACTTATTTTGAATCTCTGAAGTCAATTGTAAATAAAAGTTAATCAAGCTAAATTAACCATTTTAACCTACATTTTAGAATTAATTTAAATTTCACCTACCTTTAACCCTGTGTTTCTCTGCAGCTTCCTGGGCACCTTCTATTGCAATGACCATGCCAAATTGAGAGCACAAGACAGAAGGTGATGGTTGTGAAACCACAGGTGTCACAGGACAGGATATCTTTATGGGACTGCCCCACCACAGCAATGAAAGCACATAACTACCATCCTGAAAAGTGGAAAGACTGATTAAGATGTTGCATCAGTTATTTGTTTTAGTTATTGATTAAACAGCAAGGAAACTGAAAAAAAAATTATCAATAATTGATTGGAATTTGTCAAGCATAAACTAACAGATTTCTTTAATATTAAACAGAAACTATGGCACAAGACAAACTATTTGTTACCTCTTGTGTGATGTAGCACCCATCATATGGGGCCATTAGGACAAAATCTTCCCACGTGACCCTGACAGAATAACCACAATATGCAGGAACCTGGAATAAAGGAAGTGGGGCTGCATCCACTGCGAAAAACACACACCTGTTCATTGTCTGTTGGACCATCAAGGAAAAACACACACACACACACACACACACACACACACACACAGTAACCTCACCTCTTTCCACAAAAATGTGTGTGTATCCTTTTCCTGTAGCTGTTAAGGTCATTACTGCTTCTGAACAGTGTACCACGGGAAATCCCAGCCACATAGGTATGGTTTGGGAGCCAGACATTTTCCCAGGGAATGATGGTCCCCCAAATGCTATTCATTAATATAAAAACAAACGATAGACTGCTTTAAAACACTAGTTATAGCTATTTCTTCATGTACAATAAGGGTAGCTCACCTGGGGCGTCGCTTAGAAATCCATCTTCAATTTCAAAAGCTCTTTTGTGAAAATTTGTGAGAGCAGTATTTTCAGTTGTAGAAAGTATATTTGCATTGGATCGAAATTCATTCACGTATTTAATCGACGGAAGAGGCCGCGTTTCATTCTTATTTCTATTGGAAAAATCCGCAAGTTTTGCACTCGCGCGTCGAAAGCGCTTTACATTCGAATTCGTTGTTTTAAAGTCCAGCGCACCGCTTTGGTATTGTCGTGAAAATCCAAATTTTTCGCCACTACTTTCTCCAGAATAAATAATGCCTTCCAGCTCAGACGTAGCGCTAAAAGAACGACCGTTGATATTAAGTGCTATTTCTGATAATATAAAAACTGAAATAAATGTTTTTAGTTCGAAAGACATCGCCAGTCTGCGGTTTACCTCACACGTGCACCAATTTCGCACGAAAAAACAGCGAGTGTAATCAACAATTTAATATAGATCACCTGTAGGCTATATGTCTCAATGGCTTGACGCTCATTTTTGTCTGGATCGGGTAAGTTGACCAAAGTACACTGAAATACAATTTAAAGAACAAATGGTCGTTTGAATTTTGTATTCTTAATATTAAGAATGTGTTGCGAGTTATCGCTACCTGTCGCATCCGGTGTAGACAACAGTGTGTGACACCTACTGGTAAAATAAGTCACAATGAGCTTATTTTCTAAAATAAGTTATTTTTATTTTATGTATTAAAAGACTTTTCAAATATCATTTGATGATTTGGAAACGGACAAAAAAGTCTGAGCTACAGCCGTTTGAAGTTTTTGAATTATTAATAATAACATAGTCACATTTTTATTTCGTATTTGTTATTAAAAAAGCATGTGGAAATATAGTGAAACTAGTGCAATGCAGGGATCTAATAGCGTGTTCTGTTGCACATCTGGGGCCTGTACCATAATGGTAGATGGACAAATTCAGAGTTACAGTATTAGTTTTGAATTGACAAAACCACCTCAATCCAGATTTGTTTGTACGATAATGTTGATCATCGACTTTCTTGGTCAACTCAGGCTTTGATGATGATGATATCACTGGAGAACAGCTAATCACAAGCCTAGGTTAAAGGTGGTTAATGATGAATTGATGCTATATCTGGCTTTATGATACAGGCCCCAGACATTTTCCTTTGACAACTACCCAAATGTTCACATAAGGTGTTACAGATTATGTTTGCATTTATAGCCTACATTGTAAAAAAAAGAAAAGAAAAAAGTTCAACAAGTTTAAGTCAACTTCAAATTTTAAGGCAACCAGCTCCAGATTGAGTCCTTAACTTATTTTTGTAGTTCTCAACTTTTGTTATAGGACCTTAAAGCAAGACCAAAATCTGCTGAAGTTTGTTGCACTAAAACTGGCTCTTTTCTTTTTTAGTGCTTAAAATACTGCAATTCAGTGTATGCAGTACATGTAGGATCACACAGTGCTGAAAGAGCCTTTACATGCATGATAATTATCAGTAGCACAAGAAGCAAGAAAAGAATTTTAGAAATAAAGCTCTACTCCTCTCTGAATATTTACAAATAAAGAATTTAGATCTTAGCAGTATTGGCTTAAGCCACCAAAACAAACCGTCAGAAAGCACAACATATTTACAAAATATTTATTGTATTATCAGTAGAACACATGGTTTATCAAGCCACTTTCACAATGATCAATCATAAATGTTTTTAAAAAACAAAAACAAACCCAACCCAACCACAAACAGTGTGTGATGCTTTTTCTGCAGATTGTCCTTATTTCGATGTGGCAGACCTAAAGTGTGGGGAGCAAACACCCTTTGGTAGGCTTGGCTGTCTGAAGACTTGGTAGAGCGACAGCGCGTCATGCTATGGCTTGATGACTTGCTTCACCTGGCCTTTCAGGGTGGACATGGTGATTCTGCATGTACCTGATCAAAGGACCCGAACTGCGAGGAACCAGTGCCTCACCTTTGTCCTCTGAAGTTGGTGGCAAGGATATTTTATGATGGTTACCTGTATTTGGGCCTCGTGGAATGAACACTGAGGATTTGGATCGTGGCTGGAGAAATCCCTTAGGACTAGATCTTGTATTTTCTGCAAAAACATCAGCTGAAGGGTTCTCCGGTCTAAATGAATATGGAAATGTGGAAAGCTGACTGGGCATGTATTGTGAAGGACTTGAGATTCCGTTGACGGGGGCACTGAAAACAGACCTCTGATATGGGTCTAGAGACGGCCCTCCACCAGTCTGATACTGGAGATACTCCGGTGTCTGGCTTGAAGCAGGCATAAGAGGTCTTGACTCTTGAGTCAACCCTTTAACAAGAAAGGGACTGGTTGACCAAGGTTGTTGGACTGACCCATGAGGTTGACTAGGCTTTTGATAATATTGGGGCTGAAGGGGTCTTGAATCTTGAAAAGCAGGATATGGCCTGGTTTCAGTTTGCAGATTTATGGGCATAAGCTGAGAAGTGGGTGATAATGGTGTAGTGGAACCTTGAGGGCTATAACCACTTGGGTAAAGCTGCTGCTGCTGGTACGAAGAAGTCTGGAAATACTGAGCTGGCTGGAAAAGTGGTCTAGAAGCTACACCACCAAGCAATCGTAGTTGCTGCTGCTGCTGCTGCAAGTACCCTTTCATGGGAGGCACAGGAGGATCAACAGGTGAAAGTGGAGCAAAGTCAGGCTTCTGATAAATAGGTTTTTGATATTGCAGTGGCTGACTTGGATTAGGAGGCTGAAACATGTGTGGGTGAATCGGCGGTTGTTGATTGTTATAGGAGCACAGGAAATAACCAGGTGGAATAAAACGTGCCAAGTTTGCAAGTGCAGGATTTACTTGAAGTGGATTGGGTTTAGGAAAGTTCTGAGGTGACCCATCAGGCCTATATAGTGAAGCACTAGAGAACGTCCCTCGTAAAACTTGATATTCTGGAGCAGCAGGAGAAGGCTTGGTTTGAGGGGAGGTTGGAGCAGGTCTTTCTAACTTATTAGGATACCGCCGGTATTGATATTCAGATTTAGGGGCCTTGGTGACTGGAGCAGCAGTTTCCTCTTGCATCTGCTCTTTAGAGACTGGAGGCTGTGGATTTTGAACACTGGAGCTAAACTCAGAGCTCGAGTCCGTAGGAACAGGGGTCAGAGCAGAAGTTGGTTCAGGACTCAGAGCCACAGGTTTACTTGGCAGATAGTCTCTGGGAGCTTGCTGGTTTGGAATTGAAAATGGGAAGTTTACAGCTAGATTAAAGGAGCCAGGCAAAGATGGTAATTTAGGCAGCAAAGAATTACGGCGATGTTGAGAGGGTGTTCTATCTGCTTTTCTTGGCACTGGCTCCTTTTTCAAGTCAGGTTCTCGTTGTGGCAGTGGTTGGTTTGTCGCAGAAAGCCGGGAGTCCTTGACTGGAGGCAATATTTTCTCATATGGACAGGACAGTGTGATCATCTGGTCTTTTAATCTCAAATTCACATTGTAACGACCATCCTGAAATCACATTTAAACCACATGTCAGAAATATACAATCCAAATTAAAGACACATACACACCACAACTTACCCCTAGAGTTACACCGCAGCTTGTATGTGGAACAGAGAATGTGAGAACTCCTTGGTTAGACAGCTCTCTGTGCCAGCATTGAGTCGCCACATAAAGCAGAGGTGCCCATTCTTCATTTACTGGGAAAACAAGTGGCATTAACATTAGCAAGATCAGGCACCTCAGAAACTCTTCCCCCACCATTACATAATACTTACATGCAACGGACAATTTATCTGCAGTCCCATCAACAACAGTCAATTCCATGGCTTTGCTCTTACAGATCACGGAGGGAGGGGTCACACTTATAGGACAGGTCAGGTCAAGATCCGTCAAATACCAGCTCAGAGACAGTACATGTTTGGATGACTAGAATGTTTGGAGCAAAAAGAGATAAAGTGAGTGTTTTAAAAGGTCATCTTGTTGGGAACCATGTGTTGCAATTACAATAAAAATCAGATATTGGGCATCAAGTGAAATGTGTTGCTACAGCCACAGATTTTTTTTTGGACGACAAAAAAAAACAAAGAAAAACAAACCACACACACACACACACAACTCACACTGAGACTTAAGTGAAAAACGGACACTTGCCTCCTTTTTCACATAACAGGAATCATAGCTGAATACAAGGCGAACATCAGTGTTTGTGGTCTTGATGGAAACACCACAAAATTCTGACAAATGGCTCAAGTGAAGCTTGTCTCCTTGTGCTATCAGAAGAAAAAGACAATGCTATAGCTTAAATAGGAATAATGTCATGAATCCGATTAAGTTAAAACCAACAACTCTATATAATTTCCCGCTGACATGGCAAAATAAGCAAAATAATGACGTTAAGGAGATCCCGCTCACACTTACGTCCATAAACTCGGAGATTAAAGGCATCGACATGCTTTAGAACAACGGTTAAGACTCGGTCCCCGCAATCATATTGTGGTTTGTTTGCTTGTGTCTGTTCTGCAGTCTTAAACCGTCCAATTCCCATAGAGCTCACACTTCTTCGCTGCTTTGAGCTTCGCCAAACTGGTTTGAAGAGATCGCCATTTGAAACCTCGTCGGGAAACTGAACGTATTTCCTGACAAATTCGCGACACAAAACATCGTGAAAAGACAGTAATAAAACACAGAGCATTGGAAGATGACCGCACTTCATGTTGAAGGTGTCACTAATAGCTTCTCATCGTTTAGTTTCCTTTATATTATGCTTGCGCGAGCCAATGTCAACAGAATTATTTAGGCTACATAAAACACAATATAACAACTCCAGAATCACATCAATAGGTTGTCGCCTACTAATGAAAACAAACGCAGCGAAATGAAGCCTGTGAACTTCCTTATTAAATGGCATGAGTCACAGCTGAAGTTAATTGCCAATCATTGTCAAATCGGTAGTTTGAGGTGAAACGTGCACCTTAATTTTTTTGGAAGTTTAAGTCAGAATGGGGTTTCAACAGTTTACATTTTGAAACGTTTAAATAAAACAGTTCAATAAACATATAAATTGATAAAATTTCTATTACTTTAAAACATACTTTATTCCTGTGATGCAACGTCTTCAGCATCATTACTTCAGTATAAAGTGATACTTTATTAATTATTATTATTTTATTTATTTATTTTTTGGAAACTTGTACTCATAAAAAGTTAAAAAGAACAGCATTTATTTAAAATATAAATCTTTTCTAGCAATATAAATCATCGCTTCTTATCAATTTAAAACATCCTTGCTGAATAAAAGTTTTAATTTCTTTCAAAAAAGAAAGAATAAAAATTGGCTGACACCAAATTTAGCCTAGTATATAGCCTACTGTTAAAACAATATTTAACAGTTATTTTAAATTAAATTTAAAATAGGTTCCAAAAAAAAAAATTAGACAGTACAACCATTTTCAGCACTGATAATAAATCAGCACATTAGAATAATTTCTGAAGGATACTGTGAAATTGAAGACTGTAACGTTAGGCCTAATGATGCTGAAAATTCAGCTTTGCGTGGCAGGAATAAATTAGATTTTATTGTAGATTAAAACAGAAACACCTTATTTTACATCGTACTAATGCACCCCAATGTATTTTGATCATATAAACACAGCCTTGATAAGAATAAGAAACGTTTTACTGAAAAATGACTGATCCCAAACTTCCGTTCAACTGAATCCGCAGTAGGTGTCGCTCCAAACCAACTTTAGATGACTCATCATCAACCTCTGCAAAGTACCTGCGCATGGGTTTCTGCCTCTGCGCTACTTTATCGTGATTGGACAGATGGATTTTGACTGGCTTTTTGATCGCCCTATTGTTGGGTAGCCATGTGCTGCGTTTGGCCCGTTCAGCCACCTTTATGCAGCAGCTGTGAGTGCGACACCGGCCGAGTGTGGAGTCTGCTGTGCGTCTCTAGAAGGATGCTGCGGCATGCGGATAGATCGCTGTATAGCGCACCAAAGCTTTAGGTAATAGGATGACGACGTCGCTAACTCTCTCACAGAATTACTGAGCACTCGGAAAAAGTCATTTACAGTGCGTTTAAGGGGGCATCTAAACACTGGACAGTCCGGCATTTAAAAATAAAATGTTTTGGTGGCTGTTTTTTGACATTGAGAGAAATCAACGTTTGTGTGTCTCTTACTACACCTCGTGCATGAATTTCCAGCGAGCGACAATACAGTTCTAGGATATCACTGGATGTGGGATACGTAAGGACTTAAAAGTAAGTCCTTGGGATGGGTGGGGTCCTCTATGCAGCAAAGAGTGCGGGAGGGGGGCGAGACGACGGACTAGGTGCGGGGAAGTGCGAATATCCTCGGATGGTGGGGCATCAGATAGGCTACGAAAATCAAGAAATAAATTGAGAGCTTAAAATACCCAAGGTAACCTTTTATTATCTGTGCCATCGCTATTGAATTCTCGTGCCAGTGAGATTGTAAAGTTTTTATGTTTCGATACATTTAAACGTCTTAGAATCGTCATAAAAGAAAGAGAAATATATTTTGAACTGTAATGGAACGTTTAGAATGAAACTGTCTGGAAGAAAATGCATCCGAACGCATGACGTGACACGAATTCCTTCTTTGTCGGATTGTAATTCGCTGGAGCTTTCGCATTAGCTTCCTTTGTGTATTTCTCTAATGTATGTAATTTAGGTTTGCTAGAGTTTACCAATAAATAATATTGTGTTCATGCATTTTTGATCGCACCAGGCGTTATTTTCAAACATCCGATGAATATAAATTATGAAGGCAGAATTGCAGAAGGTCTCTAACTGTTGATAGTTTTTATATTTTAATGGGATTTAACAGGATATTTTTCTCTTTAAACGTTGTTTGTACAGCATGCATCAGCATTTTAAATGACATGTCAGTTCACCTACTGTGTCTGTGAGTTAAAGAGACTCTTCCCTCATGAAACTGTAGTTTAACTGCCGTTGGAGGTTTGTGTATGTAATCTTGGTAGAAACAAAGCTCATATCCAAAACGTAAAGTGACCCTATAGAAGTAATAAAACCATGTTTATTGCATAACATTTATGCAGCTTTAATGTGGTGATGTCATAGGCCATGACTGCTTTGTTATTAGCATATTGGGAAGTGCGAACACGCATGGCTCGCAGTGATTTTGCCAAGTCAGATCCTGGATCAACATTACTGTCAAAAAATTTAAACCTATCCCTATCCTTACCCCTAAAACAGATATTTCCTGAAAAAGTTTTTTCCTCAGTGCTTGCTTGGGACATCTTTAATTAGGCTACACGGCATCTTTAATTTCAAAACATGGCTATTTTTAATAAGTCATCATTTGATGGCTGCTGAATCGCACAGGATATTTTGATGTATAGTATTTCTTAAACACAAGATGTTACGTCTTATAATATTTCCCTTACAGCAGGCGATTGTTCCACCCTGTTTTCCCCTCATCCTCTGAATATGTTCAAGGCCCTGGCAGGAATCTGTTTGCTTCATCTGACTACAATCTTCTTCCTTTTTTGGGCAACTATAGATGATGTAAGTTCATGGTGTTTTTCCAATAAAATCCATGTCTTCATCATACATTCAGACACACGAGTACAAATTCCGACACAAATGTGTATGAAAAATGTACGTGTTGTGATCTGAAGGCAGTTGTATTGTTATTGTTGTCGTTTTTCCCAGGCATGGTGGTTCACAGAGAACCTTTATACAGACTTGTGGGGCAGATGGGTGATGGAGAACAATGATAATGTATGGGTGTACATGGACATACCGACCTCATACCGGAAAGGTAAGACAAACCATGTTAAAAGTATGCATTATTAAACATTTGTCTATATTCACTAGTCAACTCCCAGTGTATATGTACTGTACAGTGTTCAAAATAAAGATTCTAGAAGTTAGTTTTCAATAATGCCACAGAAGAACCATTTTGGGTTTTCAGTGAACATTTCTTTCAAGAGCCACTTTTACTTAGTCTGAAGAATCTAAATAACCATTCATACAATAAAAACATTCCATGGACGTTAAAGTTTCTTAATGGGACATTCATGTGATGCCCCTTTAATTCATCTATCTAGACTATCTGCAAGCGGTCCAGGCCTTTACAGTCCTGTCCTGCCTGTTTTCTGTGTTCTCTCTGTGCATCTTCATACTCCAACTCTTTACACTGGGTAAAGGAAAGCGGTTCACCATTTCTGGAGTTGTGCAGCTCATCTCCTGTAAGTCCTGTTTCTGGAAATTTGAGGTTAAATTGAAACAGATGTGTGGATCATTGTCTTAAAATTCCTACAGACATTGATTTGATTTTACATTTATGCACTTCTCTTGGGATCTCTAGGTTTCTGCATCATGGTGGCTCTATCAGTCTATACCGATCACTTTCACAGAAATGAGAAGAATGGCTGGTATGGCTGGTCCTACATCATGGCCTGGTTTGGGTGGCTGCTGACCCTCTTCACTGGAATTATGTACATCATCCTGCGCAAACGAGTGGAATAAACTTTAGACCTCACTCTCAGTGCTAATGTACAGCCTTAATTATTTTTTTCTTCAAAGTCTAAATATAGAACTTGAAAAATAACGAGTTGTCTCAAATGTTACAGGCATTGGTTGGAATTACGCAAGCAAGAAATCACAGCATCAGCAGTTCATCGAAACAGTTTTAAATCTGTCAGTGAGAAAGTGTTGATTCAGCATTTGAGGAAAATTGGCCAGAGAAGTTTCTTTAACAAGAAGAGAAATGTTTTTTTTTGCATTTTTGTTTAGAGTAATACTATAGTTCAGTTTGATGGGACCTCTTTCCTAGTTTCGCAAAGCACTGAGGGCAGTCAGAGGGACTAAACACACTTTATTGCAGAGGTTGGTGTGGAAACATGCCAAGGATGCAGTATATACAAGAATGAAATGTAAAAAATGTATTTATAACATGTATAAAGAGAAAGATAAGTTGTACATATAAAGTACATACAGAAAATATATATGTTAT
The DNA here is from genome assembly GCA_032357445.1 of Enteromius radiatus. Classification (NCBI taxonomy): domain Eukaryota; kingdom Metazoa; phylum Chordata; class Actinopteri; order Cypriniformes; family Cyprinidae; genus Enteromius; species Enteromius radiatus. The sequence continues at coordinate 18,323,652 of JAUCMS010000001.1, forward strand.
CAGAGTAGTTTTAAACATCACTTGCACTTTAAGAATTAGGCTTGTCTGAAACATGGGTTTATTTCATATTGTTGATGGCAATAGCACAGGATAGTCTCTAGGTCAAAATAAAGGTCTAATCTTTGTGACTGCGATGCATTTGGTGCTGTTCAAATTTGTGATCACTCACTTGATCATGTAGACATCTGAAGAATACACAATCCTTTTGTAATTGCATTGTACAGACCCTCTGTCAACATATTTATTTGCCATTTCTGTGTGGACAAAGGCTTTCTTCATAATGAAATGGGCCCTGTTGCTATGCCAGCCGTTTTTAATTAGCATGACCTTGATGAGTGATTGTTGATATGGTCACCTGTAAAATTCTATAGCACAGAATGTTCCAAAAGAATTTATAAAATGCTTGTTTTTTTATTTTTAAATGTCAAAATGTATAGTTTTATGGGAGAAATTATCCAACATCCTGTCAAAAAAAAAAGAAAGAAAAAAAGCTCTTCATGTTTTTTTGCCTACTTACTTTGGTTAATTTTAGCTGGTTCTAGATGTATTTTTTGTTGCAGTATGACAGCAAATGGAAAGGATGTTATTTTTTCAATGCAAAGCCAAACAGTGTAAACCAGGGACGACAATAGTTTTAGTAATCACTTAAATAAAAACCTCGCCATAAGAATCACTTTTGTTATTTTATTATTTACAACATCAATGTTACAACTTTAAATAAACATTTTCAACACAATATCTAACCACTATATAAAACCAGAGAGTAAAATGTACATTTTGAATCAATGAGGCAAGTTTGTATAGGAGACATGAAAGCATCTGTTATTAGAGAAGTTTTCATGTGTGTATGTACAGCTCTGCTAGGTTCAGTGACCTACCTTCTACAGTCCTCATGCAAAATGCACCAGGCACTGGCATAGGAATGTTCCAATAAGAACTGTTTTGTGGGGGTGTACTGAACTAAATCATATGCCCTGACCGGAGGGTGTAATTCGCTCCTGAACCACTAAGTGGAGGAGATGATTCTGTTCTGCTGAAAGGAGAGGCCTGTTGTGACAGAAGAGAAAGGTGACAGTTATCTAATTACAAAGGTTTCAATCTAATATAGCTAAATGCATAGTATGAGTCAGAAAATGCAGAAAGCTTACCATAGTTCGATCTGGAGAGCCTTGAGAGATTCTGTATCCTTTTCCTGGCAGGCCATCTGTAGACAGGCCAGTCAGAGCTTTTAGACATCAGTTTATAGCATTTTAGACACTCTATCCTAAAAGTCAGAGACCACTACTGAAAGTGCTCTTTTTCCACTGTGAAGTATATTATCAAAGTAAGAATAAAAAGTTGAAATTATATTCATTTTGTTTTAATATCTCTTATGCTCGCCATGGATACCATGATACATTTTTTAGTAAATTTCAGATTCTTAATAGAAAATAACCGTTTATAAAAAAACGTTAAATAGAAAGTTCAAACGAACAGCATCTTTTGTAACATTACAAATGTCTTTTCTGTGACTTTGAATCAATTTAATACATGCTTGCTGGATTTAAGTATAAATAATAAATAGAAATAATTTAAAATCTTACACCACACTTCTGATCTGTAAGATTTTCTTAGTAAAATATATTTCTTCCTTATTTTGTGTCATAATGCTTTATTGTTTGAAATATTTCCGAATCCAAAAACTTGTTTGCAGATTGCTGAAGACTGTATATTTTAACAAGCTAATTTTACAAATTGATTTTAAATACTCACCACAACCGACTGCAGAAGGAGGAACACATTTTCTGGAAGGAAGTTTACTAAAGGACAGACAGTAATAACAGTTTTTAAATAACAGCAACCAGAGAAAACACTGTGGCTTCCTGGTTCTCCACTAGCTACAAAGTCTTACCCTGACTATGTGAGTCGAATGATTCCCAGGCGTATCGCTCTAGTGTTTGAGCGTGCTCAGGTAACAGCTTTTGAGGAGGAGGCTAAAACACAATAACACAAATATATATGACCCTGGATCACAAAACCAGTCCTAAGTCACTGGGGTATATTTGTAACAATGGCCAAAAATACATTGTATGGGTTAAAATTATACATTTTTCTTTTATGCCAAAAATCATTATGACATTTAGTAAAGATCATGTTTCATGAAGATATTTCACAAATTTCCTATTTTTTAAGTATCCTACAAAACTTGTTTGATTAGTGATATGCATTAAGAACTTCAACTTTAAAGGGTGATTTTCTAAGCATTTTGATGTTTTGCAGTCCAGATTTTTTTAAATATTTGTATCTTGGTCTAATATTGTCCTATATTAACCACCATATATCAATGAAAAGCTTGTTCAGATTTCAGATTATGTATAAATCTCAATTTCAAAAAATTGACCCTCATGTCCAGGGTCACATACAGTATCATTTATGGGCATAGTAATCACTAACGTTATAGGTTTCTTAACATATTGTCCAAAATGGGAGCTAGACATATATTAGTCTCAGCCTCAGACGTCACGCCCACAGAACGTTGGCTAAACGTCTGATGCATATGGTACACTTTTCTGGAAACA
>JAUCMS010000001.1:18326231-18338054 GCA_032357445.1 Enteromius radiatus
CGGGCCTTGGCCAAAGAAAGCCGCTATAAGTTCCAGACCTTCAGCCGTCAGTCTGAAGGTCTGGCTACGCGAGACTAGACATATATAGACTTTACCTCAAGCAGCATAAGTAGTAATACCCTGGAGATTTCACACTTTGCTATGATATCCATAAATGCACCTGGAATGAAAACAAACAGAATTGTAGCACGAATCGCAGAGTTTGATCAGGAAATCCAAATAAATCTGGAGATTTCCCTGAATTTAGACCACCGAACCTCATAAGTTTTTTATATTCATACCGACAGGGGTGTTTGTCCCGGGTAGCTGTAGTCCTCTTTCCTGACACATATGCTGCATCTCAGAGAGAACAGCAAGAGCTCCATCGTAATCACCTACCAATCAAACATCACATCACTGCTCTGAAAACCACAGAACTTCATCTGAAACTCAACACCAAAAGCGCTTCTTTCTCTGAACTCACGGGTCAGTATTTTGCATGAGGCCATTTCCCACAATGACAACAGGGCCTCAATTGGAGTCTGAATCTGCAGTTCTGCGGCTCTCTGGAAATGAACTACTGCCTCCCCGGGTCTGTTCATCTCCTACACACAAATATATAAACAGGACCACAGCATGAACAAGATGAAGATGCACTTTTAATTCATATATAAACAGAAAGCCGCTCCGTGTATTACAATGATTAATGTCTCACCTTCAGAGCATTGCCAAGCTCCAGTGAGAGACTGGCCGCCATAACAGGCTGATTCATCTCAATATAGACCTAAACAATATATAAGTTCATATTTGCAGTATAACATCTAAAAAAAACTAAAAAAAAAAAACAAACACAAAATCTGCATGTGATTGCAAGATTTTAGGCTTTTTACTTCAAATCATATTTTTAGGAGCATTTCAACATGTGAAAGAGCAGATAGCTGCAAGCAAAAATGAGCTAAAAGCATTTTACTTTGGGGCGAATTATTACTTTAGAAAATAATTAACTCTGCTTGTAGTAGTTGTTTAACTCTTCATGGTAATCTTCTCTTCTAACTCTAACAGCAACAATGAATAAAAGTAAAGGCCATGGTTATTATAATTGACTTATACTGAAACCATAAAAAATTATGTAAAAAAAAAATCCTTACTCGCATTTAAATAAATGCTTTAAAAATCTTGATTTTACTTTAACTTTGATGTACTAAAATAACTAAAAATAAAATAACCATTTAATAAAATTATATAGATGTTTTTAAAAACAAAAACAGTAATTAGTATCTCAATTATACTAAATAAACAGTGTGTCAGGCTATGCAGAACAGGAGAATCACCTTTTTTAAAACTGAAAATATAATATAAGAGACTTTTAATTTTATTTCAAGCATTAACTGAGCTCAACATTCTGCAAAATAACAGCCGTGTTTATATATGCTTATAGACTTGAGCATAAGTATCTGGTAAAATATGCGATTCCGACAAATACCTTTATAGCAAAACTATAGCAGTTCATTGCTGCCTGCATATTCTCATCGAAACCGGGAGCCCTCAGCGCTCTGGTTTCCTGCTCTGAGGCCAGAAAGAGTCGGGCTGCATCAGTCAGTGCTAAAGCTTCTCCTGGAGCGTTGAACAGGGTCTGCTCACAGCTACGAAGACAGAAAAAACATTTCCACATGTTCTTTAGATCAGAAAGGATGAAGAACTGATAGTTATGAGAGATGCTGTGTTACCGGGCCATGGCGAGATTACAGAAGGCAGCATACTGAGGACAGTCCTGCTGCTTGAGCTCCTTGGCCAGCTGACCTGAGGAAAGATGTCATATAATGAAAAACACAGACTAGCATCACCACACAGAACCACTCTTCTGACACAATACTCACCGAACTGTTCACTTGCTTCAGCGACATTAGGCTTTCGCAGAAAACGTCTGTGGGGAAGAAAATATTAAAAGGCTTATAAATTTGACAGGCATGAAAAGCTTGTTATGGGAAGCCGCTGGATGGAAATTAAACACCTAACGTTACAAGATGTCATCCTCAACTGTTCATGCATAACGCTAAATCTTCTGTACTTTTACAATAATAGCTGGTATTGAATTGAACCTCGTTTAGCAACGTTAACGTTACCTCTTGAAATTTAATTAGCAACATGCTAGTGAGGGTTGTGTAGTGTTGTTCACGACCATTTGTGGTTATGCTCAGTATTGTAAACAACACGAGGGATCTGCCAATGTTAACACTGAAAACATTTATGTATTAGTAATATATTTTAGCTCTTACTTTTTCAGTTTATTTGACACTGCCCGGTAGCGCGTCAGAAAATCTCCCTCGGCTGCCATTGTTGACACTTCAGAAGGAGGAGCAAACATACAGGAAGTTCAGATATAAGAGATCCCATTGGTTGCACGAAACTGTAGCTGTCTTGTGATAGGTTTATGCCGCGTAAGGGTGGGACTTTCACGGGCTGCAGAAAATGTAGCGCTTTTTATTGCAAGAGTTTGGGGGGAAAACGACACATATTCAGTTGTTTTGATCTTTCATTTATCATACTGGCCCATAACATATTAAATTACACAAATAATTCTTTATTTGACACTTAAGTACATATCAGCAGGTATATTCATTAACTCAATCAATCATTCCTTCATTCACAGGTTTTCATACACCGACTCAAATACATCATCTTCTTGTGCGTTGCAGTGCTAAAAGAGAAAAGAGCATTAGAAACAGTTGATATTTTGAAACACAATTTTTTTTTCTCACCAAATATATTTACATTACTTTTTTTTATCAAATCATATAATAAGCATTCATTTGATTCCTTTTTATTGAATGTTTATTTTTTACTGTTGCTTTCTGTTTTAACTGTGTGTCTGAATAGGTATTACATATTATATGTTACATGATTATATATGTTCAGTAAAAACAAAACATGCTATGATTATTATGCATTATATGTTTATATAGCTAATTAATACTTCAAGCTGCATATTTAAATTTGACAAGCATATAGGTCTACATTATAGGTTATACATGTAATATAATTACACAATAGTTACACAATTTATTAAACAAACCTGTATTATACAAACCTTTTCTGCATTTTCTACATACACCGAGTCTGAATGCAGTGTATCATAAACAGAGCCTGATCTGCATTGTAGACTCTGTTGGAAAGATAAGAGGACAGAAATTTATTTGAGGCATCCTTTAAAATCCTTATTAAAAACTAATATCAGCAAATACTGAGACAAAGAAAGAGCTACTATCTATAAGAGTATTAGTAAATCTCACTGTGTAGAGTGATGCAGATGCAGCATCTTCATCCAAAACCACTTCATCACTCTCCCCTGGTGTCTGCGGCGCAACTTTGTTTTTGTCTTCTCTACAAGAAGGCTGTTTCTAAAAATAATAAAGCAAAACTACAGCTCAAACTAACAGCATCATATGTGTTTTTTTTCCGGACAGTACACTTGTGCCCTTTTTTGGTCATAACAGCACCAATCTTGCAATCAATGCAATTCTGGACAGTCCATCTGAAGCATATTGCATAATAACACAAAGATGATTGTTTCTGAACTGACAATTTGCCACATAGTCATGAGCCACAGAAGCATTAAAACCATCTGCCTAATATCATGTATTTCCCCCTACTGCTGCCAAACCTCTGAACATGCACTGTGACACCCGGCTCCAAGACATTGGCGAAAGATGCGGTCTACAAGGTGAGACGTCCATGGATCAGATTTATTGCACATGCACAGCCGGGAATTTGGAGACAAAGGCAAAACATTCAACTCTTTTTTTTAAAGTGTCCCTATTATGCCTTTTCAAATATGATCTTTCATGCAGTGTGTCATGTAGCTGTATGTGATCTGCAAAGTTGTACATGTCTTGGTAACCAGCTAACTTACGCTTCTGTCGTTCTGTTGTTTAGCTGTGGGCCTAAACAAATTGCGAGCACTTTCCACGGTAGTCCATGCTAACTAGTTGAGGTATTCTCTGAAAGCATCCCTAGTAATGTCAGAAAGACAGCGGTAGACCAATCATAAAGAACTGCGCCATCTGACCAATCGCAGCCTTTCCTTACGGAAAGGAGGGGTTTAGACAGACTGATTCTGAGAGACTCATAAAAACAATATTAGCAACATTTAAAATGGCATAATAGGGGCACTTTAATGTTCCTAAAATCATTTTTAATGCAGGGATGCCCAAACTTGGCCCAAAGTTTAGCTCCAACTTGTCTCAACGCACCTGAATGGGGGTTCTAATATGAGAGCTTGATTACTTGCTTCAGGTGTGTTTAATTAGGGTTGGAGCTAAGCTCTGCGGGACAATGGCCCTCCAGGAGCGAATTTGGACAGTTCTGTCTTAATGGGATAGTTAACCCACAAATTCAAATTTGATGTTTATCTGATTAACCTCAAGGCATTCAAGATGCCTCACAAAGTGTTACCTTGTAGCTCTTTAATACGTAAAGTGACCCAGCTACAGTGAAGATGACAAGAATTCCTGAGAATGCCATCATTGTGATGATGGTACTGTCTACCTCCTCATGTGGCTCCTGATAACCTTTATCTAGAAAACACAGGATTGGGTTAAGAGTGAAGAAACAAGGGGAAAATATGAGAAGTGAAGAGAGGAACATTGTCTTTAGACACAATTTGTGCATCGCTGCTTTTCTTTCACTGAAAGTGGCACTTTCAGTCAATCATGTCACATGGCAGAAATCACATGAAGTCTTTATTTCTTTTTTAAAGCATGTGTAATGAACCTTTATTTATCTGTCCAGCCTATCTATTGGCTCAAAGCCACAAACCTATCGAATAAAACGTTCTGAAGAAAAACTCTATTAATTTCAACATTTGTATGTGTTTTAGTAATGTTTAGGTTAAAAGATTATAAGCTTCCAGTGAATTTCAATCATAGAAAAATGATCTGCAGACTCACCTCTCACATGAACCACCCAATGCACCTGCTGACCTGCAAAACTAAAATAGTAATTCCCAGAACTGGAGCTATTGTGCATGTTGATACATGCCCTCACAGACTGTGTAGACTCAGAATAATCACTTTTAATATCTTCATTCCAAACTTTTATCTTGTTCGAAGTGTAGCATACAATCTTGCTAGTGGTGTAGTTTGCTGGGACTGAAACTGTCAGGTTGAAGTCAAGGTTTTCTCCTGCTAGTGCCACTCTGGTTCTGTTTGGCATGGAGATTTGAGGTTTAGCTAGAGGAGCAGAGAATAGAACATAGTGTTAGTGAACCATCTGTGCTTTCCTGATATCTTTATAACTGATGGATTCTAATTCAGCTTAAAAGGGTGTGGGTGAGAAATCCAGAAATACAATAATAAAAATTAAATAAAACACACACTGTAATGACATAATTTAAGATCAACAATACCTAGAGTTTCCTGCCAGCAGCACAGAATTACGATCCAACACAGGACAGACATGGCTGCATACATCCTTGAGCGAAATTTATATTTCCTTTCATTTGAAACAAAATGAGCCACCTTTTCCTTTTCTCTCTGTTGTTTCATCAAAGCTCTGAAACTAAGTGGTAAACAACTGCTTTCTGTCCGGAAAACGTGGGAAGTTAAGGCATATTACACAACAGTGGATGTTCACAGGACCCTCACACGAGGTAGTCTCAGAACCTCATGCAATCCTCATAACCACTTCCTCTCTCAATCCACAAACTCACTTCCTATAAATTACTGTTGTACTTTCTTTGTTTTGAAAACAATTTATTCTAGATGTAAATTTAAAAGGTTTTTAACACTGAAATGTTGTTTCTTTGTCAAATGTGTGCATTAAATTAAGCTTGAGGTCTATAAAATGGCTTTTTTATGCAGTGAAACAACATTCACAAAACATTCTAGCAGCCTCTCCAGTACTTTGTGCCTATGTTTCGCAGAACATCAAATGTTTCTATTTACAACATACAGTCATGGCCAAAATTGTTGGCACCCCTGAAATTTTTCCAGAAAACCAAATATTTCTCACAGAAAAGTATTGCATTAACACGTTTGCTATACACATGTTTATTCCCTTTGTGTGTATTGGAACAAAAACAAAAAATTGACATAATGTCACAAAAAAAAACAACTTTGCTTTCTATAAGCTTCTTACACCTCTCACCTGGAATTTTGGACCACTCTTCCTTTACAAACTGCTCCAGGTCGCTCATAATTGGAAGGGTGCCTTTTCCAACAGCAATTTTAAGATCTCTCCACAGGTGTTCAATGGGATTTAGATCTGGACTCATTGCTGGCCACTTCAGAACTCTCCAGCGCTTTGTTGCCTATATTTCTGGGTGCTTTTTATTCTAACCACCAGATGGCAGCAGAAGAGCACACGACACTCGGTGAGCGAGCGCCTGACTTCCATCAAATAAAGAGGAGTTCCAAATTCATCAAAAATGAATTACGTAATTATTACATCACTGTCACTGAAATAGGCTACACATAATTAGCGCCAGGGCAGATAAATCAGAAACACCAGTATAAAATCTTTCTCCACTTTTTTCTTAGTTTAGTATGGCTTTAAATTAAATATTACTGTACATATAGAAAAATATTATCTCTGATTTACGATAGATAACAGATAAAACACGTTTAAGTGTTAGCGAAGACATTACAAAAATGTAAAAATAAATAAATAAATAAAATTCACATAAGAACAAAGTACAGCCATTAATATGGTTTTCACACAACGTACATATTTGAAATAGTTCAATATCCGAGTCACAATTGTATGATAAAGATGATAAAGAGACTGAGATAGGGAGATATATAAAGAGTGAGGTGAAGAGAAGAGCAAGGAATTCAGTTAGAGGTGACAAATTGCCTTGTTTAATGAGAAACAGGTGCATGAGTGCCTTGTGACTTCTGAGCTGAAGTAAAGGAATACTCACATGCTTTAATAAGCCTAAGCCAGGCAAAACTGACCTCACATACCACAAAAACAGACCAGGGTGAGAGAGACAGAGAGCTCGTAGAGGCACAACAAATATAACATCTGGATACCAGGGAATACAAATATTTCCATCCCATAATCTCTTTCATCTTCTTGTTTCTGCAGTCATAATGAGAATCAAAATCAACACATAAAGAGGCATGATAGTAAAGGACTACAAAACAACCAAAGCATTCACTGCTTTTGTGTGAAAGAAAAACTTTTGAAGAAGACAGAAAGAAGTATAGCAGGTTCCTGGATATAAATAATTATTAGACATACAGTAGGTTTTTTGTTAATTTTCCTTGAAATGTTTCTTGCTATCGATGTGATTGATGTGCAATATTTTGAAAGATTATCTTTTATGAACATTTTTTTAACATAAATTGTCTTCTTGAATTAAATACAAATATGGTCAACTCATCATCAAGGTAAAACATGAAAGTCTGGCCAGTGTTTTATTCAGGTTTAACTAGATTAATTCAGACATTTATTGTGGTGGCCCACAAATATTCACCCACTGTAACCATGGAAATAATACTGTGAGACGTGGAGACTGAATTATGAATGCAGTGTTTTTAATAAAGAGCATTCCAACTGAAAGACACATGCAAGTTTATGCAGTTGTTGCAGAGATGTTAAAGAGCCTTTTGATTTAATAACAGAAATCATGTGAGACCTCATTTATAAGACTGGCTGCTGTTCTAACCTCCTAGATTATGTGTCTGTGTGTGTGTGTGTGTGTGTGTGTGTGAGTGTTTGTGCAGATTTGGCTATACTTGTGAGAAAACGTTCTCAAGCTTTAACAGTGAAACAGGTCAAAAACTGACTGATGAGGACATTTAAAGTGGTTATCACTATTTGAATGCTTCAAAATGTCAAGAGATTTTCGTACGGCTTTGGTTTAAAGGTAGGAAATTATAATCGTATTATGAAAGCCATTATGTCTGTGAAAGGTCATCACTATTTACTATATAAGGTCTGTTTTGAGTGTGTGTCACTATAAGAGAAAAAGGGCAAATGATTGGAAGGAGAAAAACATCAAATAAATCTAAAGAAAAGGTGCACATCTGGAAAAGAGTGATAGTTTGGGAGGGAGGGAGAAGACGGAGCCCAACAGATGGAGAGAGGGGGAGAAAGAGACAGAGAAAGAGAGAAAGAATGAATGCAAGAAAAGGAGATGCAAGAGAAAAAGAAAGAGTGAGAGAAAGAAAAAAATTGAATAAAGTACAGAAGGGAGGGGAAGAACAAAACAGAGGAGAGAGAGCGAGAGAGAGAAGTGAATGTACAGCATCATAGTTCTCATGCAGAAGTTTAAGTGTTTGCACACTTAATGTCAACAGACTTCAACACACAAGTGGACAAAACGGCGATATCACAGCAGAGGAGAGAAAAAACACATCTCATTTCCTGATACAGTAAGTCATTTGCACTTTAGAATTTAAACTATAATAAGTCAAAATGTATTCTGTAATATTTCCTGCAGTTTTAGTTCCCTGCTATCTTTCTGCTGGATAAAGCCTCGTATCTAGCACTGGGACCAGTTTAGATTTCATAAAGCATCAAAGATCAACTTTAAAGCAAGTGTTAGTGGACGTATGTCTTTTGTAATTGATTGATTGATATTCCTATCGCATGTTAGTTCCTTCTCTCTGCATTTTAAAGCCTGTGCGATTTAAAAAAATGTGCAAAATGGGTAAAAAACTGACAGAAGTGTCCTGATCAAACATTAATCCTGTGATTTTCGAGTTCCTGAGCACATCCAGATATCTGCTACGCCACAACATGGAGCCATTTTAAGAAATGCCTCTTTAGTGACTCACTCTACAAAGTCAATTACTATGATCTCCAAGTTCAATATTATGTAAAGCTCTCAGTCCCCTCTGGACTCCTTCTCAGTGTGGAGCCACTCCAGATTTTCTTTGCTTTCCTGCAGCATTTCTCTGAAATGTGGCTTTTATATCTAATGATCATGTTTTTAGCGGTTCTGCCTATCTGTAGTAATCTCACCCCAGAGAGCACTCTGTGGCATTGGCCCTTGTGGCTCCAGCACAAAGGAGATTTTCTTTCAAATAAGCTAATTGAGTTTGCTATCAGTTAGGCCAGTCACAAGACAATCAACCCGTCATCCATCTCCCCTCTGTGTTCCTTGAATGAACTCGAGTCATTTTGTGATCTGATCTCTGTCATTTAATAGAGTGGAAATACCCAACACTTGCGTGATTGTTCTTGGGAAGTGAAGAGCACGAGGCACTTTCCATGGATACGGCACAAAAGAAGGCATGAAACCCATGGAATAAATTAAAAGGCATTTTTTTTCCTTTTTCAAATGGCCTGAAAAGAAGGTGCTTAACCTACAGCATCTTTGGTGTAACAATTTAAATGGTTGTCAGTATATTGATATTGTTCAGTAAGCAAAATGAGTTAAAAAAGCAAAATAATTTTAGTGTAATTAATTAAATATTAATTCAATAGGTTAAAATTATTACACTGTTATGTGATTTTAATAGCTGGATATTGCAGAGGTTATTTTTTTAAAAGGAAATTTCATAGTAATTATTATAGAAAGAAATATGTGATACAGTATGTGCTTCTTACTTAAATGCTAAATTCAAAAAAAGAGGGAATATAGAAGTGATGAAACATAGAGGATATGATCATATAAAAATGCAGGCCTCTGCACTGAAATTTTCCACAGTATCATCAGCCCCTAAAACACATCTGGCTGTTTGTCCTGGAAAAAACAAAGTGCTCTCCCGTGTGCCAGATGTATTGGCAGGGTAAAGGTTTAAATCTCTTGCCTTACATTGAGAGCGTTCTTAGTACTCGTTTAACTTTTTTAATTCATTTTATTTTACCTCTCCTTTAAATCTCAGCCACTTCTTCACCATGACCATTTTGAAAGCAAAAATGCTGGTGCCTATGATGGTCATGGCGTTTTGGTCTCCTTGTTTGGGGATGAGAAATGAAGTGGATTATGGGAACTGGAACTACAGAGAGGGAGGTAATATTCTAAAATGGTAAAATCTGGTAAAATGTGTTAAATTGAGGTGAGACTGCATTCTTATTGCTTTTTGAAAGTAATACTGTATCAATTATACTTAATATTTCAATAAAAAACACGCAAGGTGAACACAATTATGCTAATAACAGACATTTAATATTTGAGTAAATCTGATGAAATTTAAACTGATTCTATGCAGGCCAACACTTTGCTTGTTGCATGTCAAGTCACACTTATTTCTATAGCGCTTTATACAGATCACCTCAAAGCAGATTCACAGTAATAACAATAAATGAACAAATAACAGTATTTATCTAGTAAAGTTATGAAATGAATACAATTTCAGCTGTAAAGCAGCCCTAAAAAACAATACTGTCATTATTCAGTTCAGTGTAGTTCAATGTTTATTCAGTAGTAGTTCAGCAGCAGTGCAAATGTTGCCAGGTTCATTAATTATAAAGCCAATTCAACTGCTCAATTCTGTTCAGTATTGACTCAATTCAATTCAGTAGTGATCCAAATTATGAAACGAGCACAAATCAACAAAGCAGCTCCACAGAAGGCTAGCTTAAGTCAATTCAGTGTTGATTCATTCAGTAATACTGTCAATGGTGGAGAGTTCATTAATATGAAATCAATCTGATTCAGCTATAAAGCAACTGTCCTCAAACAGATAAATGTAGTTCAGTGCAATCACTTAATAATACTGAATATTATGTGTTTTTCTTTAAATTCTAATTCTAAAAACAGCTTCAATCATTGATGTGGTGGTCAAAGTAAAACAAAAAAGGCTGTCAGTCTGGATTGGCTCAACTTCAGCACATTCATTCAGACGTGCAGTTCTATGGAGCTAATATTAAAATACAAATCACATTGACCTATGTACACCAACAAACTCATACCCTTACCTGTCAACCCAGCTAAAACACAAACAGTCATCTCCAAATTCCACACTTTAAAGTTAAAGCCTGTAGTCCGGTGAAAGAAACCTGATTAAGCCTCTTGTCATGTGGTTGCCTGCCTTATTAGAGACTAACCTCATTGTCTTTGCCCTCACGGCAGCAGAGAATGTGAACGTGGCTAACATACGCAGCGTGACTCGAGTGTTGGACGCCTGGGGCAAACGCATATTCAAAGATATCAAGACTCTCTTACACTCACAACCCAATGCCCTTCTGCCAGACTACTCCAGGTAACACGCCGTCTTTCCTAATACCTGTAAAAATGCATTGAAAAGGCTTTTTTACTATGGTGTTACAGTGCAAAGCAAGTAAAGCAATTAGTGTTAACCAACCACCAATGTTTTTATAACATGCATTTTCACTTAGAGAGTGTTAAACCAGCTATATCTCTCTTTGCTATGTTCACTAAAGCTTTCTTGTCTTGCGAAAAGTTTTTTGCACATGAAAGCTGCTTGTTGGACTGTTTTATATAAACTAGAAAAACGCACCATCCTTTGGGGGTTTGTTATCCTGAAGTCGGCAGTTTAACAGACTTACATTCTAGCCCTAAGGAGATTGTTTTCATGAAACTACAAGCATGGGAATTTTCATGGAGCTACAAGCAAGGAAACAGCACTTAAAATCCCAGAAAAGATTACCTCAGTATCTACATCTGTATTTCTATTGTATCAAATTACATTTATATTTTCTTATATACAACTACAAATATTTTTTAATAAAGAGATAAAAATGATAGAATATGTGTTTAGCCTGTAAATACATGCATTAATTAAGTGAAGGTTTTGCCAAAAATATTACAAAGTAGTGGAGTCATTTTTATTGCTATAACCCGGTATCACGCCAAGACGTGACATTATCACATTGGTCCACTTTGAAAAACGTGTAACTGTCACGGTTTTACCTCCTCAGACGTGAAAC